>OOFB01033005.1:3327-21973 GCA_900323305.1 Trachyrincus murrayi | reverse complement strand
TAGCTCGAAGCCTTGTGAAAACACAACATACAGACTGACAGAACGATACATTCAAGCACAATAGGCAGAGTTGTGCTCTCTGTACAAACGAAACAGTATCCCTCTCACAATGGCACACACACACACACACACACACACACACACACACACAGTGTAGGTGTTGACCATATAGATTATCTGCACAGCTAAGACTCTTAATCTAACCTGCCTAAAGCCTAAATGGTCACTTTGCTTTAAGACTCAATGCCCAGAAAGGTCATCAGTCCTCAGCGGACCCTGAAGCAGCAGCTAGCCGGTACCTTGGTGATGAGGTGTGGGTAGCGCAGGCAGGCCTGGCTCATGACCGCCTCCATGTCCTCCTGGGCTTTCAGGGAGTATTTGTTCTGGTCAGGCTCCTCCTCAACAAAGTGTAGCAGAGACTCCACCTCCTTACGGGTGAAGTTCAGCACGGGGTTCAGGTCGTCCACCACACGGTCTTTACAACAACACAGGAGCTTTAATGGTAATCACATAAAGGAGCAGCAACGTACCAACCTGTAACCAACCTATAACCAACCTGTAACCAACCTATAACCAACCTGTAACCAACCTATAACCTGCAACCAACCTATAACCAACCTGTAACCAACCTATAACCAACCTGTAACCAACCTGTAACCTGTAACCAACCTATAACCTGTAACCAACCTGTAACCAACAGGGTAATCTGTAACCTGTAACCAACCTGTAACCAACAGGGTAACCTGTAACCAACCTGTAACCTGTAACCAACCTGTAACCAACAGGGTAATCTGTAACCTGTAACCAACAACAGGGTAATCTGTAACCTGTAACCAACCTGTAACCTGTAACCAACCTGTAACCAACAGGGTAATCTGTAACCTATAACCAACCTGTAACCAACAGGGTAACCTGTAACCAACAGGGTAACCTGTAACCTGTAACCAACCTGTAACCTGTAACCAACCTGTAACCAACAGGGTAATCTGTAACCTGTAACCAACCAGGGTAACCTGTAACCAACCTGTAACCAACAGGGTAACCAACCTGTAACCAACAGGGTAACCTGTAACCTGTAACCAACCTGTAACCTGTAACCAACCTGTAACCAACAGGGTAATCTGTAACCTGTAACCAACAGGGTAACCTGTAACCAACCTGTAACCAACAGGGTAATCTGTAACCTGTAACCAACCTGTAACCAACAGGGTAACCTGTAACCTGTAACCAACCTGTAACCAACAGGGTAACCTGTAACCTGTAACCAACCTGTAACCAACAGGGAAACCTCCACAATCAGTCACAGATTAACATTCCCATGTCTAATATCTGCTCAGCAGACTACATACCTTTGTTTCCAGTGCTAATGAGCTGACCTGTCTCTTACCAGACATGCCCTGATTTGGAGACCTACCGGTCGTAGACCCGTGTCTTACCAGACATGCCCTGCTTGGAGACCTGCCGGTCGTAGACCCGTGTCTTACCAGACATGCCCTGCTTGGAGACCTGCCGGTCGTAGACCCGTGTCTTACCAGACATGCCCTGCTTGGAGACCTGCCAGTCGTACACCCGTGTCTTACCAGACATGCCCTGCTTGGAGACCTGCCAGTCGTAGACCCGTGTCTTACCAGACATGCCCTGCTTGGAGACCTGCCGGTCGTAGATCTTCTTCTCCAGGGTGAAGTCGCAGACCAGCCGGTAGATGTGGCAGGGCTTCCTCTGGCCGTAGCGGTACACCCGACACACGGCCTGGGCGTCGTGACAGGGGTTCCAGGAGGCGTCGAAGACCACCACGCGGTTGGCCCCAATCAGGTTCACGCCCAAACAGCCCGCCCTGAGAGCAACACAGCCCCGGCAAGATAGCATTCATAGCACGCCTCCCGGTGTGTGTGTGTGTGTGTGTGTGTGTGTGTGTGTGGGTTCATGTTCATGTCAGCTACAGAATGAGAGGCTACCTTGTGGACAGTAGGAAAACCCATGCAGCAGTGTTCTGCGGGTCATTGAACAGGTTGATGAGTCTCTCTCTCTCTGAGGCAGAGGTACTTCCATCCAGCCCTAAGGAGAGGAGGGAAGGACAATTATTACGTCAAACCAAACCCTAATGTAGGTGTGTATAATGTGGAGACTTAATCTAAATAATATAATCTAAATTCTTACTGAAAGATAAATCAATCATCGTTTTTGATCCATAAATAGATTCTGAAGAGTTCAGTATAGTATGTATGCAGGGGCAAAGGCTAATGAGGTAATTATGACACATAATAGGTTAATTATGAGTCAAATTAAAGCTATAATAATGAATACTCTACGGCCGTGGACAATCACACTTTAGTGGCTCCTACAGTAAGCGGTCCAAACACTGGGAAGTGGGTTCCATGGGAACAGAGCAGAGCGGATGACTCACTGTAATAGTTGATGTTGCGGACCCAGGGCTGGCTGGGCATGTCGGAGGGTACCGGTACGGGTCTCTTCGCCAAGAAGTCCTCAATGACCGTTAAGGTGGACAAGCTCTGGCTGAACGGTGAACAGAAGAACAATCGATATTACAACGGCTATCTTACACATTAAGAGATTCATTTTGTAGTTATTGACCAGCGACAATTACAATGCATGCAGGTGGCAAAAGTACAAAATCCATAAATGAAGATGGAATTAAGACTACAAGTACTACAAGTCCAAATAAATGACAGAGTCATGAGATAATCTACAACCTGAACACCAAGATCTTGTCTCCTGTCCGCACACTCTCGTCGATCAGATGGAAGAGCAGAACCATTTTGGCAGAGTTCTCGAGGATGCCTGTTCTGTACCGCGACATGATGTCTTTTGCCTGAAGGAAAAAACTCATTCAATAGACAGACAAAATGTCTCTTCCAGGCCAGGAAGACAATAACAATCTGGCAGGCAAGCGACCAATAGTCTGCACCGTTTGGACGTTTCTTAGTGCCAAAATAACTGAACAACTTCACGAAGGATCTGTTGAGCAATAACAATGTGGTAGTTTTCTACAAAGCATACAGAGTGTGTGAGTGGCTGTACCCAGTCGTAAGTGATGACTTGATTGACTCGTTCCTGGATAGGGTTGAGAGGAGGAAGAGGAGCGTTGGCTTTGCTGTTAGCCTTGAGGCCGGAGGGGGGGCACCGAGGGTTGGACGTGATGTCATCTAGGTCCAGGTCCTGTTCGCTGGCCATGTTCTCCTTCTGCAGGGTCTCAAACAGCACGTCTGGGTGGTTCCAGATCTTCACCGATCACAAAACATAACAATCGGATTTTATTACAACAGAAAGGGTAAAGACAGGTTAAAGACGGGGTAAAGACGGGGTAAAGACGGGGTAAAGACAGGGTAAAGACGGGTTAGAGACGGGGTAAAGACGGGGTAAAGACGGGATAAAGACAGGGTAAAGACAGGATAAAGACAGGATAAAGACAGGATAAAGACAGGGTTAAAGCCGCACCTTGCAGCAAACACAGAAGGCCTTCAGGGGGTTGAGGCCCAGCCATCCACTGTTTCCGGCCTCTCGGAAGCGGTTCATGAACTCGGTGTAGAGCGCTCTCTGGATGGGCGACAGTCGCACCATCATCACATGCTCCTCCTTGGAGGGCAGCTGGTCTCGCAGGACGTCGTGGCCTCGCCTGCGCCCCAGGAACACCGCAAAACACACGGTTATCATGTGTTATCGTGTGTTATCATGTCTTATGTCTTATCATGTGTTACCGTGTCTTATCATGTGTTATCATGTTATCATGTGTTATGTGTTATCATGTGTTATCATGTGTTATCATGTCTTATCGTGTGTTATGTCTTATCATGTGTTATTGTGTCTTATCATGTCTTATCATGTGTTATCATCTCTTATCGTGTGTTATCATGTGTTATCACGTCTTATGTCTTATCATGTGTTATCATGTCTTATGTGTTATCATGTGTTATCATGTGTTATCGTGTGTTATCATGTCTTATGTGTTATCATGTGTTATCATGTGTTATCATGTGTTATAATCCTCTACAGAAAACATTCATGATAAGCAGACATTTATTTTGACCCATTACAATAGGAATAATGGAATGATATTTAGATTTTAGCATTAGATATTTGCTGGCAATATAACTATCTTATCTATAAATGAACTATAATTAGTCATGTGGAGGCATTCATTTTACTCCAGTCCTGAGAAAAAGGCAACTGGATCACTTTGCTGTTATTTAACCTTGAGCACCAGGAGAAACATGAGCTCATCTCAGATGTTCGTGTAAAGACTTAAAGCAGTAAAGATCTCAGATGTTCATGTAAAGACTTAAAGCAGTAAAGATCTCAGATGTTCATGTAAAGACTTAAAGCAGTAAAGATCTCAGATGTTCGTGTAAAGACTTAAAGCAGTAAAGATCTCAGATGTTCGTGTAAAGACTTAAAGCAGTAAAGATCTCAGATGTTCGTGTAAAGACGCCCACTCACCTCTGCACAAAGCCCTCCAGCAGGCTGTGAAGCACGTGGCTGCGGTATCGCATGAGGCGCACGTCCTGCGGTGTGCTGTCCACACACTGCCCGTTCAGAATGGGCCGCTCGAACATGTTGCTGAACTCCTGTCGCGTGCCCAGGAAGTCGGGCCGGACGAAGTCCACCATGCACCAGTACTCGATGAGGTTGTTCTGCAGCGGGTAGCCAGTCAGCACCACGCGGCGCCGCGAGCGGATGTTCTTCAGGGCCTGAGACGTGTTGGCATGGCAGTTCTTGATGCGGTGGCCCTCATCGCAGATCACCACATCAGGGCCTGGCCGCGCAATGGACCTCTCTATACCTGGAAGAATGAAGATACATCATCTCTCTATACCTGGAAGAATGGAGATACATCATCTCTCTATACCTGATGTAAAGATGGAGATACATCATCTCTCTATACCTATATATGATTTCAAACCAAAGTAATTTTCTGGTCGCATGCACAACCTTTGTGACTTATGACATTCGCTGACCTTTCATGAGTTCCTGCTGTCTGTCTTCCTCGTCTAGGTCAATGATGATTGGCCCGGCAGGCTTTTTAGACTTCCTCTTACGGCCCATTACGAAAGTCTTCTTCATAGACAGCAGGCGGTACATCTCATAGCCCATGAGGAGCACTCCTCCATCTCTGGACCAATCCTCAACCACCTTGGCCCTGGCCACGGTCGTTCTGCAAGGACACACCACATGTTGACTGCTGGATGAACTCTGACACATACACACTAGGGGTAAAACTGTTCACAAATCTCACGGTTCGGTACGTTATGATACGGTGGTGTCACGGTTCGGTACGTTACGATACGGTGGTTCGGTACGTTACGATACGGTGGTGTCACGGTTCGGTACGTTACGATACGGTGGTGTCACGGTGGTTCGGTACGTTACGATACGGTGGTGTCACGGTTCGGTACGTTACGATGGTGTCACGGTTCGGTACGTTACGATACGGTGGTTCGGTACGGTGGTTCGGTACGTTACGATACGGTGGTTCGGGGTGGTTCGGTACGTTACGATACGGTGGTGTCACGGTTCGGTACGTTACGATACGGTGGTGTCACGGTTCGGTACGTTACGATACGGTGGTGTCACGGTTCGGTACGTTACGATACGGTGGTGTCACGGTTCGGTACGTTACGATACGGTGGTTCGGTACGTTACGATACGGTGGTGTCACGGTTCGGTACGTTACGATACGGTGGTTCGGTACGGTGGTTCGGTACGTTACGATACGGTGGTTCGGTACGTTACGATACGGTGGTGTCACGGTTCGGTACGTTACGATACGGTGGTGTCACGGTTCGGTCACGGTTCGGTACGTTATGATACGGTGGTGTCACGGTTCGGTACGTTACGATACGGTGGTTCGGTACGTTATGATACGGTGGTGTCACGGTTCGGTACGTTACGATACGGTGGTTCGGTACGTTATGATACGGTGGTGTCACGGTTCGGTACGTTACGATACGGTGGTTCGGTACGTTATGATACGGTGGTGTCACGGTTACGTTATGATACGGTGGTGTCACGGTTCGGTACGTTACGATACGGTGGTTCGGTACGTTACGATACGGTGGTGTCACGGTTCGGTACGTTATGATACGGTGGTGTCACGGTTCGGTACGTTACGATACGGTGGTTCGGTACGTTATGATACGGTGGTGTCACGGTTCGGTACGTTACGATACGGTGGTTCGGTACGTTATGATACGGTGGTGTCACGGTTCGGTACGTTACGATACGGTGGTTCGGTACGTTATGATACGGTGGTGTCACGGTTCGGTACGTTGCGTAGCCGCAGCTATTTTAGGTAGGGGAGGGGCCATGCTCCCGACCTCACGCCAGTTTGCTGCAGAGGGTCTCGCTTCAAAGCTGATTATGTATGTTTTAAACGTGCCGTACTGGAGAACACAGCGGCTGACGTAGCGCTACGGTGTTCAACCGCGTATCAAGTGAACACGCCTTGACTGCACCTCAGAATCTGCGAGCGTCACTTCACTTTATGTGGATATTTTACCCACGTTAATTCCGGTATATACACCATTGGTTTGCGTCTATACATATTTTCTTTCGATTAAATCATTTATTTATATATTTTTGACAACTGAATAATGTATTGTTGGTTTGGCAGTGTGTACCGAACGTGCACCGCAGACACCGCACCATACGCTTCAATAGGAATACTATCGGGCTGTTTTTACATACTTGTGCTCGTCGTTGAGAATGTGAACTTTGAAAGCGCGACCAGAGGCGAATGCGGGGTCCGTGTCGGGCGACAGGGCTTCTTGGGGTGGAAGCCAGAGGTTGAACTCCGTTAGCCAGTTCTGAAGTGTATTCACCTGGAAGACGGGGAAGAAACACTTAGTCATACATATGTGTGTGTACAAAGCAATAGCATAGAAATGATCAATGGGAGCACTATACTCACAGGGACGATGGCCAACACGGTGTGTGCTCCGGTGTGCCTCAGCAGGATGTCTATGAAGGAGATGACCTGCAGGGTTTTCCCCAGTCCCATGCTGTGAGCCAGGATGCACCCAAAACCACTGCTACTTTTATACCTCTCCAGGGACTCCACAAGGTTGTCATACAAAAAGCGGATTCCTCCAACCTTACAGATAAGAAGAAAGATAAGATAAGATAAGCAAGATGAACCAATAATAAATCCACATGAGAGCAGCTCTTAAAAGCCCATGTAGAAATACATAAACTATAAAATAACAACGTGGCAAAGTTGAGTTCAAGAGTGGATCAGGACAAGTGAGTGAGTGAATGAGTGAGAGAGAGAGAGAGAGAGAGTGAGAGTGAGAGTGAGAGTGAGAGAGAGCGGGAGAGAGTGAGTGATGAAGGTGACACCGACCTGGTGAGGTTTCACAGCCCTGGCTAACTGCGGGGCGAGGTAGAGGTCCTCCTCGTCCGCCGGGTGGTTGATGTTGACCAGCACTCGGCCCTGAGTGTCCGGCTGGTTCAGCGCATCATTGACATGCGCCCCGCTGCTCTCCTCCGTGGCTCCGCCCTCGGCCTCCTCGTTGGCCGACTCGCTGCTGATCTGCAGGGCGTCCTCGTCCCCAGAACTCAGCTCAATCACATCTGTGTCTTCATGGATCAAATGAGCCGCACGTAAGGAAATACTGTTACACATTCATGAAGAACCAAGGACCTCAAGGTGTAGATGCAGGAAAGACATCTCTTTACATGTCGGCAATAATATGAATATTATTATATAAACTATATATAGAATATATAGACAAGACGATATATCTCAACTAGAATATCTTTGATGATTTTCAACTTCTTACCAGGAAGCTTGGAGGCATCTTCCTTGTCTTCTTCCTCCTCCTCCTCCTCCTCACCACCGCTGCTGTCCAGACAGATGACATCCTGCTTGCTGAGCAGAGTGGGGACCAGCTGGGCCGCCTCCCCTACACTCAGGGCAGTGTCTGCTGATGGAGAGGGGGCCAAGGGAGACAACAAGAACCACCATCAGGAAATGGTCGGAATGAGAATTTAGATTAAGAAACCGATTCAGAAAAAGTAATGTAGTTTACTGGATAGCCAAGGTTAGGTTACCAGGGGACTCACCTGGTTGAGGCTCAGTGACAGGTGGGGCTGCGGTGGGGAAGTCTTTCCTCTGCTGCTCCAGCCGCTTCCGCCGCTCCATCTCTTCCTGCTGGGCAGCTTTGGTTCCAGCCTCCAGCTGATGCTCCTTCAGCAGCTTTCTGTACCAAGAAGACAGAGGTTACAGAGGGCAAAGTAAACACTGGATGGGATATATAGATATTAAACAACTATATTAAGTGCACCTGATGTTCTTCCTCATGTGTGTAGGTTTCAATGGCTTCGAAGGTTTGGAACCTTTGGAGGACTTTGATGATTTGGATGATTTGGAGGATTTCGACTTTGGGGTTTTAGTTTTGAGCACAGGTGGCTTGCTCTGGCTGGAGTCCTCCGGACTGGCTGCAGGCTGGCAGCGAGAAGCAGGTCTCGACGGAGGTCTGGATGGAGGTCTGGAGGAGGGACGGGATGGGGGCTGGGACGAAGGCTCAGAGGAGGGCTCTCCAGAGGTGACTGACTCATCGCCATCCCGAGATGTTTCTGCGTTGTCCTGGGGACTCCCAGTTCGCTCTGTCGTAACAAGAGGACATGAGAAGTGCTGAGAAGTCGTTTTAGTTGTCTGGGAGGTAAACAACCAAGCAAATCCACGACAGAGACACAGAGAACAGTAGATCATAATTACAAAACTATTGTCAACTACAGAACACAATGTCAAGTCAATGTTAATATACAATTATTACAATTCTCATGAAGCTATGAACGTCAATTTTAATACATTTCAAGATCATGCCATAAAAAACACATTTAGTTACAACATTTAGTTTTTAGATGCGATCCTTTTTTGCTCCTAGATTGAAGTTACAACTCTGTTTGTCCAGTTGTATACACATGTATAACTCGACTAAGATTATACAACTGGACTAACGTTACAGTTGTATACAACTGGACTAACGTTAGGCCAGTTGTATTCACTGTATACAACTGGACTAACGTTACAGTTGTATACACGTGTATAACTGGCCTAATGTTGAATACAACTGGACTAACGTTACAGTTGTATACACGTGTATACAACTGTATTCCAGTAGTATAATGTTAGGCCAGTTATACACGTGTATACAACTGGACTAACGTTACAGTTGTATACACGTGTATAACTGTCCTAACGTTATACAACTAGATTAACGTTAGTCCAGTTGTATACACGTGAATACAACTGGACTAACGTTACAGTTGTATACACGTGTATAACTGTCCTACCGTTATACAACTAGATTAACGTTAATCCAGTTGTATTCACGTGAATACACGCATTTCCATATTTCCAATGAGTGCAGAGCAGTACATAATTGTGGGCGACTAGTCAATTTCTCATGGCTCACCAACGGCTTCATCTTCATCCTCATCATCTTCATCCCCACCATCCTCCATGTCTTCCTCTTCCTCATTTTCTAAATCCTCTTCCTCACTGTTAAGACTTTGCTCCAGTTCACTTTCTGATATCGCCTCTTCAGACATTGTGTCTTATGTGGCTCTGAGTATTACCTATACAACCTCATTTCATCCTTAAAAAACACAATAACATTACAAAGTTGAACAATAACATTGCTCTCAATACAGAGTTAAAGATGTTTTTTTTAACCTGATCTCTAAAATGAAATGCTTTCCAAAAACAAAAGAATGTAAAACGGTAAAATGTGGTAATACTGCATGAGAACCATTCGACATGCAGGGCATCGTGAAAGGTTATTGTGTGTATAGTGTGTTGTTGTTGTTAACAACATTTACAGCTGTGCTGATAGTACGAAAAATGCGAGTTGCGTTACTGTGGCCAAGTCAGTTACACAACAAAGAACACGTCTCACCAATTAGGTACATATAACGTCCATTCTCTATTCTTGCCTGCAAAGGAGTGTGACCGGCTTGCAAGCTAGGATGCGAATGTTTACTTGCAATATGTTTAGTTGGCTAATGTTGAGCGAATTAAAACGTTACTTCGCTAACATGAGCTAAGTTGCATCAAGGCTACCGCGCTCGGCTAGCTAAGATGCTTTAGCGAGATCCACATTCCGAGGATCATGCTAAAGCTCGGCTCAAACCTTACCTCTCATACGTTTACGTTACTCTTTTGTGAAGTATAGCTTTGTGCTTACAATGACAGCTAATCAATTTACAATTTGTATATTTGAATAAATGGACTGCCAAAGGCTGCTAATTTGCCATTTTTTTTCCAGTGTGCACGTTATGTCCGTCCCCTGACGAACGGGAAAGTGGAGTCTAATCAAAGGTTCCGCTGGGAAACAAGTCAGTCAACACTAATACTCTTTACCTGAGTAACATCATATCATACAGAACAACCTCTACACTCACAGAGAGACGAGTGTAGAGGCGATAGAGGTGTGTGTGTGTGTGTGTGTGTGTGTGTTGAGAGAGAGAGAGAGAGTGTGTGTGTGTGTGTGTGTGTGTGTGTGTGTGTGTGTGTGTGTGTGTGTGTGTGTGTGTGTGCGTGCATGCGTGACTGAGAGAGCGAGGAGGAGAGAGACTAAGAGAGAGAGAGAGAGAGAGAGAGAGAGAGAGAGACTGTTATTACCATGGCACCGTCGTTGGCCTTCCAGTGATGACGTAGAATGTAGTCGCCCATGCTCTCTTTTGTGTTTATTTTCAGTTCTCAACAGCTAATGCTAACATTAATGATTAAAATTCATCTTGTGAGTATGGGTTTGCAGATATTTCTTTCGTAGATATAGTGTTGTAGATATAGTGTCGTAGATATAGTGTGCAAGAATGCAAAGATGAACAAAGGTTGGCTGGAACTCGAGAGCGACCCTGGTGAGACAACAGACAGGAGAGAAGCTAAAGGTGTTAGCGTCCTGCTAGCTGGGCTCACCACCGCTCACATTACAGCATTAACATTAACATTACAACATTAACATTACAACATTAACATTACAACATTGACATTACAACATTAACATTACAACATTGACATTACAACATTAACATTACAACATTGACATTACATCATTAACATTACAACATTATCATTAACATAACATTAACATTATAAAATTACAACATTATAACATTACAACATTAACATTACAACATTCATAGCTTATACGTTCGTTTGTTTGTAGTAATTCAAACTAGCAGTCATCGCATGTATAATGTATAGTATAATGTATAGTATAATGTATTGGTTGTTTTCTGGTTAGAAAGGTTGGTTAAACTATAATATCCCACTAATATTAGTGACACGTCTTTGCTGTGCTACAGGACTGTTTACTTTGCTGGTGGAAGATTTTGGTGAGTGTCACATTTAAAATGTTTAAGCATAAATGTATGGATAATGAAGCGGAGAGCAATACGAATGAATACATGTGATCTTATTTATGCAGGTGTCAAAGGTGTCCAAGTAGAGGAAATATATGATCTTCAAAGCAAGTGTCAAAGGTATGTTGTTTTCTTTTGGTCAAATGATTTATATTAAAACTTAATATATTTTAATTAAGTGATTTGCTGCTGTATGAATAGGCTATATTTAGAATAAAAATACACTTAAGGAATAGGAGTGCATTTATACAATTCTGTGTTCGACAACAGGATACTGGCAAATCTCTCATAATTGTACTACTGCTATATCTTTATTATACGTTTAATATGTCTGCCAGCTCAGAATATATTTTTTCCTTCCAGTCCTGTGTATGGCTTCATCTTCCTGTTTAAATGGATTGAGGAACGTCGATCCCGGAGGAAAGTTTCCACCTTAGTGGACGAGACCTCTGTCATTGATGAGGAAATTGTTAATGACATGTTTTTTGCACATCAGGTAAGCATCTATATGGATAGATAATGGGCTACAACTTGGATAGTAGTATGATTATTAGGGGGCCAAGTACAGAGTCCCAGGCACCCTATTGTAATTGTACTTTTTTTGTATTATTCTGCCACATTCTCTGATTCAGCCTTAACAGCCCAGTCGCTTTTTATTAAACTTTCCACAATGGTAGAGGGTGACTAAAGATGGCTGAAGAACAACATTTACACTGATTGGCCGAATGGTGGTGCTATAGCAATCGTTTGAAAATGCTAAATTTGAACAAGCATATCTCCTGACTCCTTTAACCTACAGTCGTGAAACTTTGTACACATATGTGTCTCCTCATGATGAACAAACTGCCTCAAGAACCTGCCTCAAGAACCTATGACTTCCGTCTGGATAGATTTTCCGCCATTTTGCATATTGTGAAAAACACTAAAATCCCTAAGGATCCTAGGTTTTTAGACTTAGGCGAAAATCCTTTGGTACACACCATCTATGGACCAATATCTACAAACAACGAGAAGGGAAGTCTGTACATTAAAAAACAAAGCCACTAGGAGCCAATGAATATGGAAAAGGGTGTGGCTTAAAAAGCCATATAGGCATAAACGCTTATATGGACATCAAGATGGACTCCTATGATTTTGAGTCCAATACAAAAGTTGTTCAGGACTAAATTCTGAATAAGATGACATCAAGTTTTTGTCAATCAGGGCATGACATCAAAATGGGTGTGGCTTGTGACAAAAATGACCACAGTTCCTAGCCCGAATGTTTGATTCCAGTGGAACCAACTTTGGGATGGTTGGGGTGAAGGTTCTAACTGCTCAAGTAAGATGAAGTTGATTGACCAAACACACATGGCCGCCAGAGGTCCAAAATGGTCCAATCAGATTTAAGGAGTCAAAAGCCAATCATCATCAAACATGGTGTACTGAAGGCACATGGGTCAAGATTCATCACTCCAAAAAAATTTAAACTTTGGACAGGCATATCCCCTGAAACCTTTGACCTATGGTCATGAATCTTTGTCCACATATGTCTCTCCTCACAATGAACAAATGGTCCTCAGGAACCCATAACCCATAACAACATGGCCGCCGGAGGCACAAATTGGTCTAATCAGCACTAAGTACTTAAAGAAACATAGGTCAAGATTAAGCAGTCTAAAGTTCATCCAAATCGAACCATAGGGGGCGCTACAGCGATCGATTTGAAAATGTAATTAAATTCAATGCAAATTGCTGCGGAACGGGCCAGGCCGGGCCAGCCATCATGGAACTACCGGCCGTGCTGTAATCCTCCCTGGTTGCATAAATTCATAAATGCAACAAAGAGTATATATCGATGGCAGTCTGCAGACCTTCATCAATTTCAGTTGGATTAGCTGTTCTTATTTTGTATTGAAAACTAGGCAGAGCTAGGAGTGGCGTGAATGTGCAATGTCAACAAACAGAAGGAAAAGACCATGTAAAAAATAGTTTTAGTTGTTGGCTCATCCTGAGTTGGACATCATTACCTTGTTGTTCAGTGTATCAGTGGCTTGGTGTTCATGTTGTTTATTTCCAGCTGATACCAAACTCCTGCGCCACCCATGCGCTGCTGAGCGTGCTTCTCAACGGCAGCGGCGTTGAGCTGGGTCTCACGCTCAGCCGGATGAAGGCTTTCACCAAGGGCTTTGGTCCAGAGGTAAGACGTCGTCTCCCCCTACCACGTTACTGGTGTCTGGACCGGATCGATGAGGTCCTGTTAAAACTACAGCATATTTATTACTGCTGCTACTTTTAACATAAACATACCAATCTCTACAAAATGTCCTTATGTTTGGTAGCTGGTGGCATTTTATAATATTTCCATAAGCGTCACCTGTCTGCTAACAAACAAGGCATCTAAAGGACAAGCTAATTAACTGGTCGACTACAATGTTCACAATTCAATTCGGTCATACTTGTTTTGCCCTTATTTTTCAGAGTAAAGGCTATGCTATAGGAAATGCTCCAGAGCTTGCCAAGGCCCACAACAGCCATGCAAGGTAGGTAGTAGCTAGTGGCTGCGAAGTTATGCGATGGAGCTGATTTTCATGCAAGAGAACAAGATGAGTGATGTGTTTGCGAGGCCCTCTGCATTGTGCAGGCAGAACTTCCTCAAATCTGCTTCTCTTGTTTCTATGGAGACCTGAGCCAAGGCACTTGCCAGAGAAGCAGAATGGAATCAGCGCTGTGCGGACCATGGAAGCGTTCCACTTTGTTAGCTACGTGCCCATCAAGGACCGGCTGTTTGAGCTGGATGGACTGAAGGCGTACCCCATTGACCATGGTGAGACTCAGTACCTATCAATCAATGATCAATCAATCAATACCCATCAATCAATGAGCTGTCAAAACATAAAGTTCAGTAAATTGAATGGACTGAAAATAGTTTGTTCAAAGCATCTGTGAGAAATGTTGGAAACCATCTAATGTAGGGCCGTGGGGTGAGGAGGAGGAATGGACGGACAAGGCTCGAAGGGTTATCATGGAAAGGATTGGGCTGGCCACTGCTGGGTAAACTTATAATAATCCTGGCTCTATCCACAGTTATCGTAAACCATGATGACTCCCATGTCCACATTGATGACTGTTTTGTTCAATTCCAGTGAACCATACCACGACATCCGCTTCAACCTAATGGCTGTGGTACCGGACCGTAGGATAAAGTATGAATCAAAACTGGAAATTCTCAAGAGAAATCGACAGACTGTCCTGGAAGGACTACAACAGGTTAGAAACACCAAGACCGCTTCCATCGAGTGTTTGGCCAAAGTAATATGCTCGGTGTTGAGGTGTGTTAATCCAATCCTGCAGGCTCAAAACCGTCTCTCAAAAAATGTTCTTGGTCTTGGCAAGTCATTTCAAGCACTTGTGCTCAGTGTTGCATACACCCTTTTTGAGGTGTGTTGCCTTTTGAAAAATGACAACTGAATCAAATTCTACAGGCACCACACCACTACTTCACATAACACTTTCTCAAGCTTGGCAGAAAGTAATTTCAAGCTTCTCTTCCCTGTATAGTTTTCAATATTTAAACCTTAAATGAGGCATCTCAGCCAAAATACCAATGTATCACAACTTGGAATGGAAGAAAACATTTGAAATGAAACCAGCCTGCAAGTCAAGGTGTAGCCCATGTTTGATTCAATTAAAGAATGATTCGATCAAATCAAGTAAACTCATTCAATTGACGTATATTCACACAAGAAATGACTATATTTGATCCTGTCTTATTTGATCCTTCTTCTTCTCCAGTTAATCCGGCTCACTCAGCCTGAGCTGGTCCAGGACAAGCAGCAGCAGCAGGAGTCTTCTGCCGATGGCATCAAGAAGGAGGGAGACGTTGAGCCTGAGGTCCCCCAGGGAGCCCAGCAGACTCACTCAGGTGCTGGCTCATAACATGGAGGAATTCAAATAGATTATTTTAGAGCAAATTCATTTTAGAGCAAATATTGTGATGCAATTTTAAAAAAATAATTTGATGCATGGGCAGTTGGGCAGGTAAAAATTCATGGGCAGTTATTAGAGAAGATATTATGATTTAGTTGCTCTGACCTTGATATCAAGGTGTTAGATGCACTTCATAACCAATAATGTGTAGGACTATTTATGATTGTGAGGTCAGGCAGTAAGGCCAGGGTAATGATCATTAAGGTCAGGGTAATGATCATTAAGGTCAGGGTAATGACCATTAAGGTAAGGATCATTAAGGTCAGGGTAATGATCATTAAGGTAATGATCATTAAGGTAGTAATGATCATCAAGGTAAGGATCATTAAGGTAATGATCATTAAGGTCAGGGTAAGGATCATTAAGGTAAGGATCATTAAGGTCAGGGTAAGGATCATTAAGGTAAGGATCATTAATCATAAGTTAAGGACCATTAAGGTAAGGATCATTAAGGTAAGGATCTAGGCAGCCTATCATTGCTCATTTGAATGTGACTGAAGAGTAACTGATGTCTCTGCCCAACTTCTCATAGCTTCCTGCTGATGTTTTGGACATATGACTTGGTTCATTTAAAATTATCATAGTTACAGATTACAATCCCTAGCACACACCTTGCTAAGGAGTTGTTTAGCAATTCCTTACCAAGTGAAGATTCACTTGGTATATATCATGCCTTGCCTCATGTGTGTCGCAGTAGATCAATCCCTGGCTGCCTCCAGTCCATCAGGCAGTGCTAAAGCTATGGGTAAACCAGGAGGAGGCACCCAGGCAGTCACCAGTCCCAACCACATCCTCCAGCGCCTGCCTGCTTTCCTGGATAACCACAACTACGCCAAGTCCCCCATGCAGGTATGCATATGGAGAATAGCATCTCTACTGGGTGCACACTTTTCCATTTAATCTAATTTGTGACTTCCTGTGATGGACAGGAAGAAGAGGATCTGGCTGCTGGAGTGGGTCGCACCAGGATAGCCAGCACACCTAAGCCACCGTACTCTGATGATGAGGACTATGAAGACGAAGAAGAAGAAGTTACCGGTTCTGCAGGGAAATCCAGCAGGTTAGCATCCAGCAGGTTAGCATCCAGCAGGTTAGCATGCAGCAGGTTAGCATCCAGCAGGTTAGCATCCAGCAGGTTAGCATCCAGCAGGTTAGCATACAGCAGGTTAGCATACAGCAGGTTAGTATCCAGCAGGTTAGCATACAGCAGGTTATGTAAGATTTGAGTTGGCCAAAGAACTCAAGGCTTCTACTGTGAAGTAATGTAGTATTAGTATGGAGCACCCAGACCAACCACAGGCTCCATAGTTTGATCACTATCCCCTCCTGGTAGACGTTTTAGTCAGTCAGACACATGAATTGCTACATGCGTGGTGCTATTATTATTATTTATTATTATTATTATTAGGGTCCTACTATATTGTAAGTAGATTTGATTCTAGTGTTTGGTCACTGTTGAAGGTTTAGAAGGAAGGCGAGCCTGCGGACGCGATCGGGCCGCGTAGGAGGAGGGCTGGAGAGTCAGATAGCTCTCAGCGTCCTGGCGGAGAAGCTGAAGAAGGAGGTCCAGCGGAAAGACGCCCTGAACACGCCGCTGTCCGTGCGCACGGAGGGCCGCAACGGCGGCGTCTGCATCACGGCGGCGTCGCAGCCGTCCCCCACGCCCAGCAACGAGAGCACGGACACGGCCTCCGAGATCGGCAGCGCCTTCAACTCTCCGCTGCGCTCCCCGGCCCGCTCCCAGGCGGCCACGCGGCCGTCCAGCCCCGTGGCGTCCCACCTCTCCCGCGTGCTGTTCGGGGAAGACGACCTGCTGCGGCTGGACTCCAGACACAACCGCGCCGTGCGGGAACTCGGCGCCTCTGTCTGCATAGCACTGCTGCACCTCCAGGAAGACGGCCTCATCTGCTCTCTCCCGCCGTCTGGTGAGTACACAGAGAGCAGTAGACTGAGAGCCCCACGAGGACACACCCCATGTATATATCATATATAATACACAGAGAGCAGTAGACTGAGAGCCCCACGAGGACACACCCCATGTATATATCATATATCATATGCAGTTAATTTGATACCACGTTGAAGTTCAACTTAACAGCTGACCTACGGTCTTTGTGTACAGCGGACTCTGCTGCTAAGCAGCCCTACACGCCCGAGAAGAAGATTAAGGAACAAGGAGAACAAGGAGAACAAGGAGGCAAGGCAGCAGCAGAAGGGAAGGAGGTGGAGGGAGGTGCCGAGGGCCCGTCTGTGGCGGTGAAGGAGGAGGAGGAGGGAGTGGATGTGAAACCTAGCAAGGAAAAGTTGAACTCTGTGGATGGAGTCCAGAAACCGCCTGGAGATAAATATTCTCCCAAGGTACATTTCAAGGGTTTCATCTGGTGCATCTTCTGCTCACATTTAGAAAGCTGCTGCAGTCATCATTCTGTTGTTGTTGTTACTTTACAGATGGTGTATGTTGTGAAATGATGCAAATAGAGATACTGTTGTTTTCCTCTCTTACAGGAACTGCTTGCTCTGCTTAAGTGCGTAGAAGCTGATATTGCTAATTATGAAGTTTTTCTGAAGGAGGAGGTAGAAAAACGGAAGAAATATAAGGCAAGAATCCGTTTTGAGCAAGATTATGAAAAGCATTTATTTAGTAGACATTTCTTCCTGAAAATGTTGACAAATCAAAATATGAATCTAAATGCTGATTTATTTCATCTATTAACTCAGATTGATGACCAGAGGAGGACCCACAATTATGATGAGTTCATATGTACCTTCATATCCATGTTGGCACAAGAAGGTGAGTCTGAGAATCACGCTTGTGATTCTGCTGTGACTTTAGGGATCCTGCATCAGCGGCACAAATGAAATGTTTCACACAATGGCTTTTCCTACCCTGTTCAGTGAGGCTGCTAGCATATGTTCTGGGTGTTATATCTTCTGTGTGTGGCCCACAGGCATGTTGGCCAGCCTGGTGGAGCAGAACATCTCCGTCCGTCGCCGGCAGGGAGTCAGTATCGGCCGGCTGCACAAACAGAGGAAGCCCGACCGCAGGAAACGTTCACGACCCTACAAAGCTAAGCGGCAGTAATATAATAATATATATAATATACACACACACACACACACACACACACACACACACACACACACACACACACACACACACACACACACACACACACACACACACACACACACACACACATATATATATATACACACACACACACAGAGGCACACACACAAATAGACCCAATCAACTGGCATACTTTATACACTCACTCAGAGACTAAGCAAT
>OOFB01032994.1:0-18818 GCA_900323305.1 Trachyrincus murrayi | reverse complement strand
AAGTCTCCCACAATCATATCAAGTTCAAAGTTTTTCCAATGAGAATGGGGGGACACCAAGGGAGGGGAATCACATTTCAGGGCGAGTGCACCCCAGTGCCATCCCTTTACCTTCGCCCATGGATGAGAAACATCTTAATCTTCAATGGCTGTTTCACGACCTTGATGCAGAGATAACCTGGAAAAAAGGAAGGAATATTAACTGTGAAAGCCATTTGTTTAAGGAGAGAGAGGGAGTAGAGGGAGAGATAGCGGGAGAGCGAGTAGAGGGAGAGAGAAAGAGGGGGAATGAGTAAGTTGAAGGAGAGAGATGGAGAGAGGGAGCTAGTAGAGAGGGGAGAGATGCAGGAAGGGAGATGGAGAGAGGGAGCTAGTAGAGAGGGAAGGGAGATGGAGAGAGGGAGCTAGTAGAGAGGGGAGAGTAGAGGGAGAGAGATGCAGGAAGGGAGATGGAGAGAGGGAGCTAGTAGAGAGGGAAGGGAGATGGAGAGAGGGAGCTAGTAGAGAGGGAAGGGAGATGGAGAGAGGGAGCTAGTAGAGAGGGGAGAGAGTAGAGGGAGAGAGATGCATGAAGGGAGATGGAGAGAGGGAGGTGTGTAGGTAGGTGACAGAGGTAAAGAACAGTAACCTGCACCGCTCTCTTCGGCCTCCAGTGCGGCCTGCAGCCAGGTTAAACCACCGGATTCAGTGTTTATTCATGTTATTGGGTCGCACTCTTGCCAACAGAGGACTATTGTACAGCACCTGAGGACAAACATCAACATTGCAGCTGAATACTAACAGAGAACTCAACTTGCTTCATTAGGCAAATCATTCTAGGATGAAGAGTACTTCCGGATGATGAAAACGGTCATCTTTGAATTGGAGAACTTGAGCTTTTTGTTGGCCCCTTTCCAATTTATGTTTTTTGCCACACTATCGGCGAAGATGTAAGAGAGCATGTTCCAGGCTATTTTCTTGGTGTCCTGACCCCCATAAAGCAGAACGATAAGGAGCATTACAGGCGCCTGTTGGAGATGATGGTGACGGAGAAGTACAGCAAAAGTCAACCGCTGCCTTTCAACAGAACAAAGCCCCAAGAGTGAGTGTAAAATGTCACGCAAAGCACATCTTAAAATACCGTTGTCGTCTTGTCTTTTATATTTTTGCCCTCTTTTGTTCCCGTGTTTCCTTTCCAGCGTTTCACCTCTTCAGGGCGAGCACAGACCGGGACGTTTCTCAAGAGCCTTTGACTCTATGCCCAGAAAGACTGGATCTAGTTCAGGTACACCCCTCTGCTGTCATCTGGGTGTTCTGCTAAGTGAGTGAAATAAGTGGAGGTGCTATTCCCAGGTGCATTTATCCAAACTGGTTTAGAAGTGTTGCTGAGAATAACCAAAGCATACCATCAATATAGAAATGAAATGTGTACTAATGTACTTGCTGCATTAACACGTTTCCTAGCGCAACCAATACGAGACCAGGATAGCTGTGATATAACGTGCTTTCAGCCGGAACCGGGGCGGAGGTGGGCGGATTTGGCTGCTATGTGGGGTAGCATTAAATGTAATGCACAATGTAAACCAGCCAAGAACAGATGCCAGTGGAGAAAGGTAGTCAACAGAACTCTCAAATTAATTATACAAAGAAAACAAACTCCCAAAACGTCTCCACCTGCTTCGCGATGCCAATTAGCCTAGCTATAGGCCAACAGCCTTAAGCTTAAAGAAACAACCACATTTAAAATGTATAACTGGTGTAATTATATAAACAATGTGCAGTTTCTTCTCAAGGATCTTGTTTTTTTCTAAATCCACCCGGCCAGACCAGGATCAGCCGCTCAAACCCAAACCCCCCCCTGCGATCCACCAAGCAAATAAGCTGCAGGAAGCAGAATTATATAGTACAATAAAATCACAATTAAACCCAAGAACATAATTTAAAAAAAGGCAGGTAAGGCAATGAGGAGCAGAGACATGAATGTCCCCCAAATGAACAATACATTTATTACTTTACAAATTGAAAGCAGTTTAAAAGGAGGCCAACGGTTTAATAGTAGTAGGCCTATTATTACACATGTCAAAATATCAGGAACTCTCACCAATAAAGAAAAAAAAATATGAAACGAAACCAGCGGCCAGTGGGCAATAGCTACACACAAGGGTTTTAACGGAACAGACTTAATCCATGCCCGACCTTATAACACACACACACACACACGGAGTCTCTCTCTTTTCTTTTTCCCTCTCTGCCACCCTAGCAGTCCCTTTTGCCCCATGTTTGGCCGACTGGTTATACGATGGACTGCTAATGGATGGAATCCCATCCTCGTCGTCACGTACGAGTTTCTATCGGAAATTCGTCTGGTTGAAACGAATCATCGTAGGCATACTTAATCACAGTACTGGTGTCTACATACAGTGTACACAGCCATCCAATACATGTGCAGTCTATACATGCACTTTTTGCTTTATGTTCATACCTCAATCAGTTTATTTTAAAACCAATTATTTGGAATTATAATTATGTCACATAAACAAGACACATATCACCCAATCTCCAATAAGTCAATACAATGAAACCAGCTTTTCTAGCAATTATCTATTTATTTTGTGAATATTCATAGAAAAAGTAAGTGATGTCCAATAAACACGAAGTGATTTTAATAATCAACTTTACATTCAATACAGCTAAACTCCACTAAGCCCCACCTCCCCATGCCATCTGGACCACAAAGCAGCAAGTGAGATGGAGCCAGCAATCCTATTGGTGCATTACAGAACTTCATAAATCTATTTATTGTTACAAATATATAAATGCTCTACACAGTGATGACAACAGTGATAAGGTGTCAGATCTACTTCAGGTAATACTTTAACATCTTCAGAGACAGAAAGACACACGCACACATGCTTGCCTTTCCACAGGACAAACCCAGACAACTTCTTGCACACTGTCACACATCCATACAAACTCCCAAAATATAATAATAATCAAAGGCACAACTAAAAACTACTACTTCCCACCCAAGCTAATCTTATGTTTAGCAGAGAGATGGGTGTGGGGGGGGGGCATGATACAAATGAAGGCAATTAAGAGGACTATTGCAAAATAAGACAAACCACTGCTCAGGTCAAGCAGACAGTCTGCTAGAGGCAGAAACAGCAGACCAATTCGCTAGGTTGTTCGGTTATAAATAGATGCCAAGTGCTGTCTCCTGTGTTCTGGACTGAGTTGTGCGTGGACACAAGTGTGTCAGGCAGTCAGTCCAGTCAAGATGGCTGTGTGGTCCCGTGAATTGCGAAAAAGATTTGTGGTGTACGAGAATAATATAGGGCACGGATGTGTTCAGGCTTTATGTGAGTAATGTCATGTGTTCTGTAGCAACTAACACCAGGCTAGTAGTCAACTAACACCAGCTTAGTAGTAGTCTGTCAAGACACTGGACTGTTATTTTGCCACCATCTTTAAGTTTTAAAGGTGGTTGGTGTGTGTGTGTGTGTTTTAATTAATTAAGGGGTTTTAGAAGCATTCCAGCAGAATGCCGGCCACTACTTGCGTATTCACAGATTTAGCAGCATCTGCTTTCATGCCACAAAACAATCAGACAAAAACAAAAATGTACTGTGACACAATGGTCCATTAAGATTTTCACATTTCCTGCACACTACAGGGCCTCTTTATGGACAAAACAAATCAACCAACTTGGAATAAATCCAAGTTGCAGTTGTAATTACTGGAAAAAAAAAGCAATTGGATTTTTACAGATTTTTTGCGACTTAGTACAATGTCTATAAATGTAAAATAGAAAGGTGAAGTGAATTAACACTAAAGGCATTGACTTTTTTTATCAAATCAATATTTGTGTGATTACATGAAGTTATCAGTTATGTCAGAGACGGCACAGTTAAGAATAAGGCTGCCCTAGTATGTCCCAGATCCAGGGTGAATGTAGTACAGGTATAAACATTACCATTCAGCCTCAGAAACCTAGTTTCAAGTAACACTGCATCAAATCGTATTCCTTTAATCGGTCACAATTAGAAACACCATTTTCCATTTTCTCAGCGGGGCTGCGTCAAAAGATATTTAAAGAGGAGCCGTCTCGCTCGATAATTCCTAACATAAGAGAGTCTGGGTTGGTGTTCTTATGTAGCAGGCTACTTGCAATGGCCGAGTGCATCTCCATATAAAGACAACAAGGCAAGGAGGTGAGCATGGTTTAGTCTAGTGATTTTAAATGGGATCGTCTGCGTGTGTCTGTGTGTTGGTTGGCTGGCTGGCTGGAAGTTAGGAGGAGGAGGAAGAGGAGGAGGCCAGGATCAACGGAGCCAGGAGCAGGGCACCCACTGCGGCTCCGTGTCCAGCTTGTTGATGAGGCGCAGCAGCTCGCTGTAGGCCTTGTCCTGGTCCGCGTTGACGATGACTGCGTCAAACAGGTGGCCGCAGCTCTGCTCCATCTCGCGTGCCTTCTCGATGATGATGCGGAGCTCCTCGGGCTGCACAACACAGACGGCGTTCAAATGGATGTATTGCACTCTCGTCCGAATCTACAGTATACATCGTGGTGAATAAAGCAGGCTTCCGTCTCCTGGTACGGGACGGCACATGTTCTACTTGGAGACGGAGAGGATGATAATGACTCTACCTTGGGGTTCTTGTTTTCCTTGGCCAACAGGGCCCTGAGTCTCTCTTGTGACGGTGGGGCAATGAAGATGATGTAAGGCTTCAGGTCCGAACTTCTCAATATCTTCAGAGACTGAGAAGGTAAAGGCAAAAAAAGGTGTATGGACCAAGTAGTCATAATCAGGCGACAGCTAATGATAGTGATCAGATCACCACGACAACAGATGCTTGGCATGTATACCAACCTGTGTATGTAGACAGAGAAGGCAGATCTTTCCAGTGTTGATGACTTGTCTCACAGAGTCTGAACTGGTCCCATACCAGTTCTTCTCAAACTCACCAGATTCAATCAATTTACCTGGAAATCAGGAGGTAATTTCAATTAACAGTGAAAATGGTACATAGAAGTTTGAGAATTTTAGACAAGGACTACTTCCAATGAGTTCGACCAAGCCGAGTAAATTCCATTAAAATGTATATTGCCCTTACCGGCGGCTAATTCAGCTTCAAATGCCTGGCGAGACACAAAATGGTAGTCTCTTGTATTCAACTCTCCATCACGACGACTCCTTGTAGTGTCTGGAACACATGGAACATGGCAATGTCTTTCTGACTATAGTCTTGACAGTGAAAGCTTGTGAAGAATCTGGTTGTTTTTCTTACGAGGGACGGCCCCAGCGAAGCGCTCCGGTTGGCTGTTGAGCAGTCTCTGCTTAAGCTCTGCCTGGCCACAGCTCGCTGGACCAATCAGTGCAATGGGCCGCTTCCTATTGGCTGGCTGATGGTACAGGGCCATTTCCTCATAGGTGAGAATTTCTTCATTATCATAATCTGAAGGTAAAAAGGTGTATCTCCTTATTACAGACACAACCAAAGCAAGAAACCGATAAATGAAAGGAGGGAATATAAAGCAGTAGAATAAAAACAGCCCAGTGAGAGCTACCTATGGGCTGCAATGTTCCTTCTAACCATTCCAATCACTTAGCCTCGCGAAGTTAGCCTAAATCTCGCCAGCTTACCTCCGGGTTTGCCTCAAGATATTAGGCTGGAACCGGCATGACACGGGCTGCTCTGAACAACATTCACATTCACATGGGGTTCGCTGATTGGTCAACTACCAATCAGCGAACCCCAGCGAGTGATGTAGATGATGACACCAGGCAATACCGTTTTGGACATTTCTACAATAGTTTAATTAATATGATATTCATGCTGCTTTGGAATTTGAACATGTTTTTACTTGAATTAAAACGGTAGCGGTAAATTCGCCAATGATGTTTACTTTGTAAATACGGCACTCGGGATCAGAGTGTTCATGGAGGTACTCCAAACTTTTGCACTCACTCATGCATGTTCATGAACTTGCTTTATTTGTTGCATCCGCCTCAGGTGCCAAGTTAAGAAATAATACATATTTAAACAAACAACAAATGCCATCACAAGGAACAAACCGACATACCTTCATTTTTGTGGCCATTGTACAGCAGCTTCTTCCTCTTCCTCTTGTTCTTTTTTGCACACCAGAGCTTTCCTATGGGAGCCCAAAATGGATGACTTACTTAACAACAATATTATTTATTTTTGCAGTACAGCCAATTAGTTGAGTGGTTTGACATGGCTTCCAAACTCACCAGATTTCTCTGGCTCTTTGTCCTCCTCAATCGTCTGCTTCATGGCCTCCCTCTGCTGCTGGAAACTTTTGCCTACATCAACGGAAAAAGCAAAACCATACAGTCACATTGTTGTGTGATGGTGAATGCAGATAACACAGCCAGACAGACCGTGCTTTACAGAAACAGATACATACTTGGTACATATTCTAGCACCTTTGTGCAGTAGTTAGTGGCCTGTTAATAAGCCCTCGAAAAGAATAGTCAATTTGTTTCCTGCGGAACAAAGTCTCATTTTGCTTTCCACATCAGGATAGTGTAATGCAAGTAAGCAACTATTGCTCCCTCTTGAGCACAATTTCCATATTGCACTATTCCCTTCAAATAATGCTCTGTTGTTGCCTCTATACCAAGTCTCTGCTCTGATGGCACAATTTAAAGTTAGCTAATAAACTTGGAAAGACTCATGATTGTAAGGATATGATCTAAATCCCCCCCCCCCCCTCGCTGTTTTGTGCAGTTTGTACTTCCTCAAAGTCTGAAAAGCCGTAGCTTCATTCAGCTGCACCGTCGCTGTAATGTGAGTGGCCTGGCTTGGCCACGTGAGTGTACGTAGTGTCGCTACGTAGCCAGGTGGGAAAATAGACCATCCATTAAATTGGCTTAAAGGAATAGAAGGAAATCGATGAGAATGACTGAAATGAGATGAGTTTGCAATGGATTTCATGGACCATCATTTCTGATGCTTAATGCACACATTGATAACATAATTAGAAGTAAATTATGGATTTCTGTTGTCCATCACTTTAAATAAAATCACTCGTAAACACTAATGTACTACGAATACTTGACAAACAATAATCAATCATCATCCCTAGGCATGAAGCCTATCATCATCATCATCAGGCCATACCGGGTACCAGTCCAGCCAGGGGCTGGTTCTCCTCATCTCCATCCCTGTACGCCTGCCACCAGTTGGGGTCCGTCTGGCTGATGATGTGCAGGATGTCTCCCTTCTGGAAGGAAAGCCCCAGCTCTCTGCAGGGTACGTAGGGGTCATCTGAGGGGTCGTAGTCAAAATGGGCCTTCACGTGAATCTGGGCAAAGGGAGAGCAGACGGATGGTTATAGAGATGAAGCCACAGATTAAAAGGGTGAATTCTGGACATTTCAGAGACGGTTCTCAACTCACCACTGTCTCCTTGATGGGAGGGAGCTTGCCTTCGGTGCTGGGAATCAGCACAAAGGTCAGGATGCCGTGCATGTCCGCCTGTGACACACACACACACACACGCACATGCACACACACACACACACACACACACACACGCATTCAAATATGCCTTGGGCTAGCTCTTCAAAACCAACCTGACTATAGACCTTAAGTCAACCAATTATTGTTCTATGGAAACACATGTCTACATACCATCCCTACAGCTTCAAACGGAAAAGATTATACACAGACAACACTGTACAGTTAGATTATGCGGCAAACTGCTAAAATGGGACACAACCAACGTGCCTTGTTTTTGTTCCGGTTACAACCAGCTTCTATGGGAGTCACGCCTAACAATACGTGCAGATCGTGGCAAAGATTTGGCTGCAGTGGTGGGATATTTGTTAGGTTCATTATTGTTATTTTAATTTAGTTCCATTTTGGAAGCCATTATGTGTTCGCCATTAGTGTTTAGTGTATGCTAGTTATATATTATATTAGTTGCAGATACTATCTCATAAAAAAGCCATGTCAGTATCAATTTAATTATACTATTCATCAAGATTGATTGATTCATCTTGAAATATATTTTTGAATGCATAACTTTCTAAATGTCCCTGACTGAAACTACCCTCCAATGCAAATGAGACCACTGTCGAAGCGTGTTTTCATTTAATGATTCAAAATGCTCCAACGGCTTGACCGCGGGTCAGATTCCCCGATAACAAACAGCCTCCCTCAAAACCTTCCTTTCTTCAAAGTATGACCAGACTGCTTCTTTCTGATACATTTAGTTTGGGACTTCTACTTATGTGACATTGTAGTATACTGCCATGTCAGCTACTGCTTCTTCGTGTCCTTCCTTCACCCCCCCCCACCATTGTCCATCAACATGTAAAGGGCCACATTATGTAAACATTATGCTGTTGCTTCTTCTCACCAGTATATCAAACACCTGGTTGACGTCCTTCCCCCGGATCTCCACGCCGTTGATCTCCAGGATCTCGTCTCCCAGGGCCAGCAGGCCGCTGCGCTCGGCCGCGCCCCCGCGCACCACTCGGCTGATCACCACGCTCTCCATGTCGTTACGCACCGTGGCACCCTAGGGAGACACGACACACATGGCCATTATTATAACCGAGACCAGTAATCAGATCAGTGTTACAGGACACCTACTGCATCTGGTTTCTTTTGTTATATGTTAAGATATATATGTTACTATAATACGTGTCATTTTTGCCAAATATATGAATTATGAATGAACTTCAGATTCATAGTATTATCCAGCCAGCCAATGAGAGAGTGTGAGAAAGTGACCTACCAGCAACCTACTTAAGTCTTACCCATAAAAATGTATCAGAAATAATGTTCTAATGCTTTCCACCTAGCAACCTTCATCTTTGCGTATTGCCATTTGTGTCATGGCGTTGCATGCCATTCATTCAATATTCATTCCTGCACGTGGAGCTACTGTTCAAAGTGTGTTGGCTGTGTAATAGTCATCCCTCACACTCCCACAGTCTTACCAGCGGTATGTCCCTGGCCTTCTCGATGCGCACTATCTTCACCGTCTCCCCGCCCCACTGGGTCAGCGTCTCCCCTGGAGGGGACACAGCCTCCAGCTGCATTTCCCTCTCTGCCACGCCGTCATGGGCCAGCAGCAGAGCCTGCACATACAACCATACAATATGCATTCACGTTGGACAGCAGAGTGGTCAAGTGCATGTGTCTCGTAGAGTGTGTGTGAGTGAGTTTACCTGCACACGTGTGTCCGACAGTAGACTCTGGAGCTCTAAGCCATCTTTATTCTGACTGGACTGGACCAAACCCTCCACCTGTTACCAATAGAAACAAACCATGGACAATAACATTACAGTTATGTTGGTTTATGTTTATGTTGGTGCCATAATTCTGGGATTGAATTCTTATTCATCTTAAAGCTGTATTCAAACCAACTAAAAACTGGGTTGTAAAGTGTAATTGTCTATGTATGTCTATACACTATATAGTTATCATTCTAATTCAATGGATATTACTTGTTTTTGAACCTGTTGGGACTTTAAAGGGGAATTAACCCTGCTCCCCCTGTGGTGTTTCACATGTCTGAAGGAAGTAGGTCAGGTCCTTTAAGATTATAACTATCTGCCAAGACATACACTTCACTACTACAGCATGTGAAGTGTTATGAATATGAATACAAATGTTGTACAAAACTGAAAGCTCCTTTAAATTACATTTTTTAATTGGATTTATTTCTACAGAGCCACATAAACTGTACAGTTTTTGATCTGGTTAAACTATTGCTCTATTTCTATTCTAATGAGTAGCAATACATTGCCAAAATTCCATTGGCAGCATTTCATATAGTGTGTATTGTACCAAAGAGCTCATCTCTCTCTCTCTCTGTGTGTGTGTGTGTGTGTGTGTGTGTGTGTGTGTGTGTGTGTGTGTGTGTGTGTGTGTGTGTGTGTGTGTGTGTGTGTGTGTGTGTGTGTGTGTGTGTGTGTGTGTGTGTGTGTGTGTGTGTGTGTGTATGTGTATGTGTATGTGTTACCTCCACGGCCAGCTGCAGCGCTTGGTGTGTGTGTGGGTATGGAGGGGAGGGGCGGTGCATGCTGTTGGCCACAGCATTATGGATCCTGAGTGCAGACTGGAAGTCAGCCTGGACATGGAGATAAGTGTCAAAAGAAGATACCGGATTTCCCCAACAATGGCATTTTAGCAATAAAGCCCACCTCTGAGGTACAGTGTAACCGACAAAGGCCTCATAGTGGTAAACATCACATAGTGGTAAACATCACAGTGCCTTGATGACCGATGACGACCTGACGAAACTAAAAACCCAAGAGGACAGAGGTCTTGGAGACTAACTGGGCAGTGGATCGTGAGGATGATATCACAGTCTTGCCCTGGTTTGTTTTTTGTCCAAATACGTAGGAGGCAATCTCCCGAGCTCATCTTGAAAACAATGTGGTAATAAACATACTGGGCCTCCTCCGCACCTTCGCCTGCAGAGTTCCTCTTGATATTACCTTGTGGAGCAGTGACAGCACCAAGTCCACGTCGTTTTGACTCTGTGGGTCTGACAGGCAGCCCTGCACCTGCTTGAGAGACAGCAGCAGCTCCTCCAGCTCTGGAAAACACAAAGAGAGACAACACAGAACATTACATTTACATTTACATTTAGCGCATTTAGCAGACGAGAGACAACACAGAACGAGACAATGAGAGAGCTAGAGAAAGAGAGATCAAACAATAGGAAGAAAAAGTTAAGCAAGACATAGGGGTGTAAAGCTTAACAGATACATATCGGAAAATCGATACAAGAGTCAGAGAGACGGCATCGATCCCAACCGATTTCTAGGAGACATTCATTTTAAAAAAATCGATACGGCCGCCAAAAACCAATATAGCCTACACAGTTTTGGAGCATTTCTCAAGTCGTCTAATAGTCTTGGTTCCTGTACCTCTAGAGCATGTTTGTGTGTGTGAGTGAATGTGACCAACACCTCTCAAAAGCCAAATCGTCCCATCACCTGCCTACTCTTGAACCAGCCCCCTCCGTCCACGCTTAGCCTTGTTCCCAGGGCAACACACGTAAACAAAATGTTGGACACAATTCACCAGCCACAAACTTGCCAGAAATGTGTACAAAACGAGTGCCGTGTGCAAAACTTGCACACCTCCGCCGATCAGTTTGTGAACGTTCCACTCTGCTCTGAACTCAAGTTGCGTTGTTTTCGTGCCTCGAAGGTTACTCTTCGACGTCACGACGAAGGGACACCGGCGGCGAGGTGTGTGTGGGTGTGGAGCTCCGTCTGGGCAGCGGTTGATTTTGATGTCCGAGAGAGGGTTAAGCTTCTCGGGACACTTATAGTATAACGCCACGGTGTCTGGCGCATTTCATATTCAACATCGCTCATTAGAACGCTCATACACAACGACGGTACTAGAAAAACTATCGCAAAGTTGCCGCGGGTCGTAACCATGGAGATAACAAGTCCCCCCTCCTTCCTAGAACTCTTGGTCTAAAACTCATATTTTTTAAATCTCAAAGTGTTCGAATTCGAGCTGAAACAGGGGGTTCACTTACACTTTAAATAACATTTTCAATGGCTACTCTTAAGCAGAAGAAATAAGGGCAGTAAATTATTCTTCTGTAAGCCTCATTAGTCACACTTCAAGAAAATGAACGTACTTTAATAATCAGCTGAAATAAACAAAAAACAAATCCACATTCTGGTTTGGTTTGTGATACCACATATGTACTGTGTGTTTACAATACCGTGTATTACAACACAAGGTAACCAGTGACAATCAAGGACAACCTTACTGTACTTGCATGGGAACAACATGTTCCCATTTGACTGCATCTCCTTGAGGCGTCTACGTGTATTTGTTTCATGGGCTCCCGAACAGTTTTAATTAACTGGCCCTCAAGTGCTCTCCTCCTCCTCCTCCTCCTCCCTGAGGAATTTGACTGCAAAAAGTCCTTTCCTCAATACTTTTTTCGCTCTTGATCTCGCTCTCATTTTACTTTCTTTCTCCATCCTTTGCCTCCACCTTTGCTTTCCCCTCTCTGTCATCACCACGCTACCCTACCATTTCCACTGCGTCTTCACCCCACCTTCCACGCAACCAAGCCTGCAGAACTACTTGAAGAGAAAATGTGTATCTTACGGACACATTATGGCTTGAATGTGCTAGCAGTGTTCACTCAGATGTGTGTGGCTTGGGCAGTAACACACAAATCTCTGTACCTACCAGTAATGAAATGTGCTATTTAGTCATTTAGCAGACGCTTTTATCCGAAGCAAACACATGTTTTGATATACATGACATTAATGAGCAGGTAGGGGTTAGGAACTTTGCTTGGGGGTGGCTACAGGTAGACTGCGGGCATTGAGGGTCCAACCCAGATCCTTTCGGGTGGGAGTCAAAGACCCTAACCACGAGGCCAGTGGTTACCAATCAGTGTGCCGGGCAAGACTAGGTGTGCCGTGAAATTGTGTGGGATTTAACAAATAATCCTGAAATAGGTTACGAATATAATTCATGATTTGCTTTATTATTGATTTCATTGTTCCACATAAGTTCTTGCTCAATTTCAATACATACAAATAATGCAATTGCCCGTTTTTCACAATCATGCCCTACAACTTTAAGTTGGTGTGCATTGCATTTCCGGTTGGGATCATGTATGCATACTACTGGCATACACACTATCCTGCCACCCGTTCACATAGTGCACGTACAACACGCTGCATACACACTATCCTGCCACCCGTTCACATAGTGCACGTACAACACGCTGCATACACACTATCCTGCCACCCGTTCACATAGTGCACGTACAACACGCTGCATACACACTATCCTGCCACCCGTTCACATAGTGCACGTACAACACGCTGCATACACACTATCCTGCCACCCGTTCACATAGTGCACGTACAACACGCTGCTTTCTGAAGCGGGTCACGTGTGGCGCGTGAGAGAAGGCATGAAGCGCCCCAGTGTGCGCCAGGTCCTTACCCAACACGGTCTGTGCGTGCTGGCTCCCCAGCGGTGGTTGCTGGGGCGTGTGCGAGTCCTGTAGGAAGGTTGGGTTGTCGATCCCGACCTGCGGGTTCTGAGAGAGCTTCCGGAGCCTGAGGGACGTGTTCAGATCCAACTGTCGCCCCTCCTCCTCGCGGCGTCGTCGGAGATCCTCCTGAAAACATGTGCATGTGCAAACACGCACCCATTATGTGAGGGACAATCGTGTGCTCGTCACACGGCACATTTGCTTTGTAAAGCGCCCCGTGCAAAAACCCCTCATACTCAAAGTAACATCATTTTTTTTTCAGATGAACGCGCTAAAAACACCCCCATATCTTTAGTCAAAAGTCACAAAAAAGTAAAAAGTTTGACCAAACAAGGCAGAGAAGTCAGGCCACATTTGTCGCTGGTCAATTGAATGTTTAACCAAACTACTGTTTGCATGCGTTCAACATGTGGGGTCAACAGGAGTTTAGTGTTCCCGTGTATTCCATCGCTGTGGGTTTCAAAGCATGTTAACCTGACTGTTTGCTCACGCTGGCTGAAAGGGTTCGCCCTCTCCCATGGAAGAAGGGAGGCCCAAGGTTTTACTGCAGAGCCAAAGAATCCAGACTATACCTGATGTTGCCGTATCCTTTCCAGCTGAGCGGACCGTCGCACCGGCAGGGTCCGGCTGCCCAGCTCCCCGGGACAATCCACCGCCATCTCTCTATGCTGAGACCCTCCCCTCATCTCATCCTCTCCTCCTCCTCCTCCTCCTCCTCCGCCGCCACCGCCTTCCCCGTCGCCAACATGGCCGTTAAGGTGGGAGGTCGTCATCTCGTGCATATACGCAAACCCGCGCGATCGCTGGCACGCTCACACACCAGGAGCAGCAGAAGGGGAGCGCAGGTCTGACTCCGTTGGGTGTGGTTTAGAGGGATGTGTGTGTGTGTGTGTGTATTGGCTAATGTAACAGGGAGTGTCTAGGAGGGCAGCTCCTTAAACAGAGTGGCCATGGCACCGCCAGCTGCACAACACCTGAGAACACATCAAGGATAGAATACATGAATCACAATGCAGCCTTGTACCATCATGTAGCCACCAAAACCAAAGCAGACAAAAATGTATTTGTCTGCTTTGGTTTGCATGTCTACACAAAGCAACAACAGATAGTAGTAGTAGTAGAAGGAAGTAGAAAGTGGTGTGAAGGTATTGTGGCATTTAAAAGTTATTAAGTCTTATTAAGAAATGCGGCATGGTAGTGCTGTCTTTTTTAAATTTTTTTAATAGAAGTTTCATTTCATAAATATTCATTTCGTTAATTTCACAATTTTTCATGCTTCGAGTAGTAGACCATCTCCGTTATAAATGCTTCAATCATATCACCCAGCAATTCAGATATATTCGTTTTGGCAAGTGTTTATTTGATTTGTTTTATGCACCTGGCTGTAGCCTGTACATCCGTGGGCAGTATGCCTAGTGGTAAACAGAGCTAACATTACAAGCACCAAAGGGACAGTAATCAATGGATTAATTACATGTATGAAACCAACTATATTAAGAGGACCATGCCGATCTACAGAACCAAAAAAATCTACTTAGTCTAGCATTTAGTGCTTTGTGTGTAAATTGGACACTTCCATGCCTTTTTAATATACCACCAAGGTGCCTTCGACTTACTTCTAGATTATGTTAACATGAAGATCATCGAACCAACATTAAAGCAGTGATTCTTAAACAAAAATCGTGAAAAATAAGATAATTGACTGGACAATTAGCCTCCTAGCTTTCACAATCACACGTCAGAAATATATACGTTTTCTGTGGTGGAAAACACCAGCTCAGTGTGGACATAAGGCTAAAGCCCAAAGCAGGCGAATTTCGCCTAATTCAATAACTAGAATCATATCGTTTTAACGGAGCACAAAGGCAAATGTTGCATAGCGGTATTTTTTTTGCTCGCTTCAAATAGAACTCAAGTCTATTTTGGACGTGAAAATAAAAAACGGCCCTGTGCTTCGGGATGCACTTTTGCAAATACCTTGTTGGCCAACAGTTGGCTGTCTCATCATCATGATCAATCATGTATCATCATGACATGCCTATAAGTATATAGCCCTGTCAAAACCAGAACATCACCCACATCACTGGCTACCCCACTTAAACTCCTGGCCTGCTGGTAACCATGGAAACGGCTTTGTTAATAGCCGGTATCTGTGGTGGTGGTGGGCTCCTATCTTCCACACAGACCTACTTAAGGGTGATGGGTATGTTGAATGATTGCTTTGGGGAAAGAGAGAGACTATGGGAAATGTATTGTTAGACGTGTGTGTAGTTGTCTCTTGTCACATGCAAACCTAAACAGCGGTCAGAGGATAGCATATCTCCCTCCCTCCAGACACACAGAGCAAGGTGACATGATCTACATCAGTGAGGACTGCCAGGCAGTCTGGGAACTGCATTCCTTAGATGGGGGAAGGGATTGAATCCAGACGTCATGTATGTGTTTGGGAGAGTTTGAGAGACAGTGAGTGATTTCTACCATCAAAATAAACAAGCCTTGAATCCTTCGATCTCATTGGTCCTCAACTACCAATTACCAAAGATTTGTGAATTAAATAGGGATTAAACTTTTGCTTTGAAGAAAAAAATCACGTACCCACCCAAATCGAATTGATAAAATGCGCTTCAGTTTTCTGACAAGCAGCCAAGAAAAGCTTAGTCGTAAAGTACAGATTAAAATATAAAATACATTTTCACATTGGAAATCAATTATTTTTCTGTAGATCAATTAATAAACTTAATTTCGCCACTACATAATATCACAACACACATAATATCATTCAAGATAAACTCACTGGGATTGTGGTGACGATTCTAGACAAAAAAAAGTATGATCTAAAAAGGAACTGTGGGGAGTGCTTTTTTTTGTTTAGTCAGCAATGATAACAGAGACCAGCACGAGTTCTTAACATCAGCGTAAAGCCTATACCCATGCATGCCACACGCAAGAGCCAGCAATAAACTACTAACAAATGTTCCCAACATTGTTTGGAAATGTGAATAGCCATAATGGTGATGTAAATGTGAGCTAAACCCAGGTAAGGCCGAGTAACTGGGTCATGTTTATTGTCCCAGTTAATTAATAACATAGGGTTATTCAACTGAAGTTAGGTGAGTTGAAGAAGTGGTACTGCCAGTGTAGTAACAACTACCAGGGTATTCCCTGCGACACATGTATCATTATAATCAGACATGTCACAATCGCCAACCCCTGCCCAACCATCTATTCACCGAAGTCATTCAAGTATAAACATTATTATTTTTGTGATAGTTAGTACAGTGGAAGCAACAATCAGTTCTGACAGAAACCAAAAGAGCAGAATGACGTTGCCTTCAAAACACACAAGGAATCAAACTAATTCAGGCAGTGAGTTGAGGACAGGCTCAACCAGTTATACCAGCCTTTTACGGGAGTATTATGGGAAAGATAAAACCTTGGAGGTGGATTTGTGCTGGCATGCATTGTGCAACAGTAGCCACGCTATGGCTACGATTATTTGTCTATTTCTTTTATTCTGTTGCCGAAAGCTAAAATTGCCTAGGATGGTGTGCTGAGAGAGAGTGAAGTGATAGTAATAAATATCCACCCAGTCTTATAAAGACCTGCAAACGCATAAAGGTGTCCATCCATAAGCGGTTTGTTCACTCTAAAAAGGAACGGTTGGCTTTGGTTTTATGCACCAGTGCATTTGTACAGGTACAGTATCGGGCAGGCTGGTATCGGTGAATCCCTGTTTTTTCCCTGAGAGTTTGCACGTAGGTAACACACAGATACCGTCCGTTACGCACACGCACGCAGATAAGCAACTGTCATCGGCCCAGACAGCCACTACGAGCCAGCCCCCCTGCTGTGTATGTATACGTCAAACTAGTGACGGTGGCGGAAACAAAGGCCCTGTTCAGACCTGCCATCTTATACCCACATCATGTCTGGGACGGACGCCAGTTGCACCTGGTATTAAACCGGTGTCTGTTCAAATGATGTCATCATGTGATCCAATTTTGCTTAACCATTCAACATGCAAATATGTGGTCCTGTCTACCACAACTAGTAGAGCATGGCATGAACACTGGCAGGCTAAGGGGTTTCAGAATACGCATTGAATAAAAGCGCCGTCCACCAAATGGCATATATATATATATATACTGTATATATACCCGCGTAGACTTTGGTTCAGATTTTCTCTACTACCTCCAAATGTCCTCGTACACCTATATTGATTGTATACATCATATTACTGCTATACAAGGATAGCACCACTGTTTACCGTAGGCTTTTGTAGGTAGAACCTCCTTTTTGAAAAAACCTACACTTGTTTATTGTCGATTGCTGTTGTTGATTGTTGAATGTAAGTACAGTGTGAGTTACTGTGAACCGGAGTCAAATTCCTTACATGTGTAAAAGCATGTTTGGCCAATAAAACCCGATTCTGATTTGTAGTTATTGTGATATGAAAACACATTGGATGATGCAGAACCTGCCAGGAAATGATCACAGATCATATGTGATCATACAGTATATCATTCCAATGACAGAACTTGCATTATAATGATAAGCGTAACCGTTATCAGTTGTCATTGATGATTTTCACAACTGCACATCATCGGTGTGGTTGTGATGAAATCAAACAAGAATTTAGAATGACAGGCGTTAACAGAGTTGAAGAGCCGACTGCTTATGAGAAGGGCTTCGATCGTTCTAAAAAATACTACATTTAAAGATCCGTTCCTGGTGTGGTCGAAATCCTTAAAAATAATCTCTGTTCAATAAACTTACTTGTGAAGTATTTTTTTAACCAAAAATCCCTACAGGACTTAAAAGGGCTTTTATGTAACTCCACATCTTTGCCCTCATTGGATATGCCTTTGACACGTCCCATAAAAGCTAAATCTTTCCACAAAATCACTAGTTAAAGACAGTACCTGGTATTGATTTATTTTAGGTGAGGATCGATTCTCAAAACTGAACTGAATTAAGGAGTATCGATACTTCAGTATTGATCCGCCCATCCCTAGTAATTGGTTCATGGTAACAGCTGTGATGGCAGCGAAGAGACCAGCCTTCACCAAAAGATATCGACAGACGTAGATATTTTGTGAATTTAAAAGTTTATTTCACCTCGGATACAAACTAACCCGCCGCCCGAGATAAGGCCCATTCTTGTGTGGGTCATAAATGAGGCTAGATTCTTTCGGAAACCGTGGGTTTGCATCCTAAAACTGAACAGCAGTCTGTCGACTAGGGCTGTACCCGACTCCATGTCGACTCTGATTCGCCAGTTCAATCAATTATTCGATTCAACATTTGTTTTCTTCCAGTTTTACACGCCATTACGGTAACAGGGTTACGGAAGCAAGTTGAAGTGACAGGTGCAAGAAAAACATCTATGTGGTCACCGGTAAGCTTCCAAAAGACGTTAACCACAGGAAAAACACTATTTTTGGGGGAGCGAGCGGGTCTTTAAATGTAAATTATTATGCACATATAATGTATTATAGTACATTGTATGCCTATCAAGTAGTAGTACCAAATTGAAACGATAATCGGGCTGTTCTTTTTTTTGACTACGTTTTGTTACGATACACGATAATGGGAGAAAATGCAATGAGGGGAAATTATGGTCGATTGTACTTCTTAACGACACAGGGAATAATACTTTGCTTACTACCCCTCCCATTAGCTGCATGGGCTCGGGTGAGATAAGGAGGAGAGAGAGAGAGAGAGAGAGAGAGAGAGAGAGAGAGACAGAGAGAGAGAGAGAGAATACAATATAAGAGATGAGAGAGATGAGATAAAAAAAAA
>OOFB01032993.1:0-11139 GCA_900323305.1 Trachyrincus murrayi | reverse complement strand
CAAACCGGCTCTTAGGTTGGACAACCAAGACACCACACATGATTTAACTTAAATATAACATTTATTTTACATTACATATCTTGTAAGTGCAGCGTGAGATGTGAGAGTGTCGTATCAGTGGTGTGTGGAGTGCATGGTTGAATGTGGAAGTAGTGTAGGTGGATGTAGAATGTATAGTCAGGTTCAAACCCCAATGTCCACAGTCTTACCTGTAAGCATATTCCCTGGGCATAGTCACCTACCTGCTTAAAGGAAGAGGAGGCAGACACAAGCTCGGCTACTTTTGTTGAGAGTTTTGTATTTAATATTTCTCGACCTGTGGACTATGTGGATAACATCATGCCCTCATACAGGATATCGATTTGCTAAAGTTGCTGCCATCACATTTCACATTTCACATTGCTTTGTAAAACAGTGGTTAGCTGTAATGGAGCCCAACATACGACATAAAAGTATATGCATGTCCGTATTTGCATTTCAATAATAATAAAGTCATTAATAAAAAACTACAAGCTTTGTATCAATACACACATTTTATTTGCCATAGTTAGTTGCCTGCCATATCACCAGACATATCATAAAGAAAGCCTCCAGAGAAAAGAGTGTCAAACATGGCTTTAGAGCAACCTTGACTTTTGCTGACCTTCTTCAATCCTGTCCGCGTTATTATAATATATGGTCTGTAACAGTTGATAACGGAGATTGTGCCAGGTCCCGCTTCCACATCAGCCAGTAGATTTATATCATATCATGGACTGGTCTGTACCCTCTTCTGTAGCTGCCGCAGACATTGTAATCCTCGTCTTCACGGTATAAATGCCAGACCGTAATCTTCGTGAGCCCGCTGTGGTTCGGTTTTGCTAATACTACATGAGTAATCTCTGACAATGGTAGTTTAGTAACGGCAATACTGCATAAATAAACATTGTATAAATCTATTTGCAAACTTCTGTGTTGCATGTAGGCTATACAACCATTGCTACTGTATTCATTGAATGAGATGCTGGAAGTGCACGAGTACACTCTTACTGGTTTACTGGTTTAATAATGGTAATACTGCATTTATAAACATAACCGTAAAACTATTTGTCAAACGTCCATGCAGCGATAGGCCTACTTTATTACTTGAATGAGAGACTCTGAACACATTGTTGCACATTTGCCTGCTACCGTCTCCGCTGTAAGATTTCCTCTTCTGTGTATTCTGGCTCAAATAAATATCCGTCATTGCTTCCACTCGTTAAGACTTTGCTGAAGTTAGTCCTCATTTGAGCCGTAGATTGGTATTCATTGCTGGCAGCCATTGTAAAATATCGTGTAGCTCTTCAGGCTAACAACAACAAGGCAACTGAATCTCACGGAGCTAAACTCCAAGCTAATTGGCCAGGGTGATTTTGCCGGGAGGGGAGGGCACTGAGAAAGCGCTTGTAGTTTTTTGAAAAACGGGAAGTCCCTGGAAAGAGCCATTTGCCGGGACATTCCAGGGAATGAAAATAGCTGTATTTTGATCCACAGAATGCATTTATAAACAGTGTTTTCATTTGTAGGCTTTTGTTAGGCAACTTGGAGACCATTAAAATATCGAAAATCTGTGGAACGTTCTTTTAATCACGTATCTGTCACATTGGAAAAAGTGTCTAAATGACGAAATAGTAGTAAAATATGAAAATGTGAATCAACCTGCCCTAACAGTATAGATCTCTTTAAACCACTTTGGTTTAATTTCTGTTACCATATATAGTGGCCACACACAATAACAAGCAAACACACACACAGATATACACCCATACACACAAGCATGCCACGTACACACCTTTACACAACATTGTCGAAGCGCACAATTCCTTAACCTTCCAAAGCAGAAATGTGTTCGTCATCCGCCATGCTGGAAATAGGCTATTTCACAGCCAACAGTCGACTAATCTCACAGAAATGACATACCTGGCTCTATAAACAACACACTCCATACGTGTGTGTGTGTGTGTGTGTGTGTGTGTGTGTGTGCGTGCACGCGCGCGTGTGTGTGGTAGGAACACAGACTGGATTAGATACAGACTTCCTTGTGTCTTTCACCTTCTTGATTGGTGGTCCTTTGTCCTTCTTGTGTTTTGTCTTCTATTTTTCTGTCTTCCTGCAGGTGATGAATGGGAGATTCATAGTTAAAGAGCTGGCATCCAGAATGTGAGCTGATGGCTCCTTGCTAGTACTAGTCACACTACACTGAGTATCAATTTAGTTTCTCATCTAAAATAAACATGCATCACTGATGAGCAGAAGGTAAAAACAAGTATTTTTACCAAACCACCCACACAAAGCTGTGTGCATGATAACAGTTATGTGGCGTGTATGTGTGTATGTGTGTGTGTGTGTGTGTCTGTGTGTGTGTGTGCGTGCGTGCGTGCGGGCACGTGTATGTGTGTGTTATTTTCCAGCTGCAATATTATCTCAGATGTGTTGATGTTTTTATTATTCAATTTTTTCCGGAAACTCCTCCACTTTGTTACTCTTACTACCCAACATATTTGAGATTTTCTCACGGCCACGTGTGTAAATGTTCACGATATGCATTATGCTATTATACTATATATTGCGAAAAAAACATTAAGTTGGCACATTCTCTGCCGCCAAACATCCATGTGCTGATGATCTTGGCTATCACCAATCAGTACAAACCAATGTATTCATGAATTGTTCTGAGAGAGAGGATGTTGATTGGAGGTTTAACATTTTACCAAATCAAATCAATATGTTTGAGCATCATGGCATCTCCCTACCAACAAAAAAATCGCCCACAGAAGCAGCACCTCGTAGACAGAGCTCTACCTGCTCAACCGGTGTTTCAGTCATTAGTTACTGTCATAATGCACATGCTTCAGTGGTCTGAGTGGTCTCTCCAGGGAGCCACAGCTTCATCTAATGTAACCTCCCCCCCCCCACACACACACACACACACACACAGTAGGCACACACAGACACACACAGGCTTACCACACATGCAATAACACACACACACACACACACACACACGCTGCATACATGACACACCCCAACTGTTGTCATGCCACTACGCACATGATTATGCTCACAAGCACACACACACACACACGCACACATTTCCGGACCGTGGGCTGCCATCAGCATGCAGCAAGGCAGTCAATCTCTGCTTAAGCTCTGTGATGGTAATTGATGCCATCATCCATTCCAGAGAGAATAATAACGAATGTCGTTACTTGAGGGCAGCTGTTTGAAGGGAGCGTGGTGATATGATCACTCATTATCACACTGTCTGTCCTCCTAGAAGCCCGTTCTGTCATACTGGCAACACATTGCACTACGGCTATATCTGAAGGGAAAGAAACACTGTTATTTTTGGATCTCGCGTTCCTATTTCTGGCTCTGATGTTTAGCCCAGTTCCACTAAGCAGCCTCTGTAAAGCACCCTGATTATTCAAAAGAGCAAGACAGGTTTTTTTCTTTCCTTTTCTTTTTTAGATTTTCAAAAAGACCCCACCCACATTCAGCCCCCAACCTCCCCCAAAGCATCATCAATGCTTACCAACAAGGTTGCCTAGCACCAGTTGCTTAGTAACCACCCAGCCGCCACCGTTATACTACAGAATGTCTCACTAATTCTATGTCAGAGCTAAATTTAGCAGTGCCTTTGAGTTCTCCCCCTGATTGGATTGACAGAAGTTGCCGGCACAGAAGGAGTACTTCTGCCTAAGAATAATCATATTGATGGAACAGAATCCATTATAGCCAAGGATGTTTGACTCTATAACAGAGCGATATTGGCTCCGGCCCTATAGAATCATAAAGGGCTGCTGATCAATAGCTCCTCGTGAAAGTTTTTATTGTAATAGGTTATTGCTAAACATATGGGAGGACTCGTTCTCAAAAGATTAGGAGAATATTTAAAGACTCAAGCTTGTGTTGTAAACGTAGAGCTCATTTCTTTTTTTTCCTAATATATTTTATAATACAAGGCATGTATTTGCTGGACCAGAAATGATCGTGTGATGGTGTTGTTTTCTGTATACATTTACATAAAAGTGTACGTCTGTGAGTATGCAATGGTGTGCGTTCGGGAGAAAAGAGACCACGCCTGTTACTCCACCTACCTACCGAGAACCACCTGTATTTGAACCCCCCTGTAGCAGTCAACCCTGCTACCCGCTCTCGTAGCAGTCCTCATTCGCACCCTCCCCGTCTCCTCCCTACTATCTAATTCTCCAGGTCCAGAAGCAGAATTCGTACAGCGAGTGCAAGACCGCGAGATGTCCACCCAGTTCTCCATGCCCCAACTACCTGCTCACAACACACTCCAGTAAACTAACTTAACTGCGTACTGTTGAAGGCGTGGTCTGTACTCGTGAACAGCGTGTTAAGATAAAGCAGCCTTCATCTTCATCTATCAACAACACAATACTTCATATTATCACATGCAGCTATGACAAAAAAATGTAATACATATTTTGATTAGGTCTGTCAATGTGTTTCAGGTACCTTTTCTGCCATCCCCCACACCTGCATTGTGCTCTTAACATTATTTTTTCGAGTCCCTCATTCTGTCTCTTACTTTGAGGCGCATCTCTTCATCTTCATCTCTTTGAACAGACATCTAAACGGACACAGACCCAAACGCAAACAATTTACAATTTAATAATTTACACATTTATAGTAGTGTTTGCATTCTAGCCTGACAGATTTTCAGTTACAAATAACTCCAGCTTGTAAAAAAAATACAGCAGCGACATTATTGCAGAACACTTGGGGCATTTTGAGTTCAGTTTCTCACCTAACTGCATGGACGATCCAGATTAATGCTGTTAAAATATTATGAGGGCAAGCACAGTCGCATTGCACTGCCTCCTTCACTTCATCCACCCCTGGACATATATATATATAGACATTCCTCTGGGAAAACAATGCAATACTATTGTATTCTTCGTTATTCTCTACTTTATTTATTTGATTCAATATAATTCTGGGGTGTGGGGATTATGTAAATATTCATAATCCCCACCCCAGGACTTAATTTAGTAAAATCCCAAAATGTAAATATAAATTGTAAATTATATACCTATTCTTTTATTCATTCTATTATGTTATTTTTCTTTCCGTTGTTGTCTTTCTAGTTGCCTAATGAGCTAACATTTTAGAATTGGTAAATACGTTACCTGTTAACACTGGTTCAACTTTCCAGATCATTAGGCTAGGTACCCACTGTTGTTGTTGTTGTTGTTGTTGTTGTTTGCTGTGTACAACTTTTCTGTCTTCCTGCCACTAAGGGCTGTTCTCCTGCCTGCTGCTGTCTGAACTTGTTAGTGGGGGCATGGGTCTCTGGCTCCTCTCCACCCATCACTGTACCTTGTTGGCTATCGTCAGGATTCAAGATTCAACATATTTTATTTGCCAAATGCAACATAGTGCAATGGAATTGTTTTTCTTTCATGCATTCGAAAAAATTAAAATTTGAAGGATAGATGAAATAAATAAAATAAATGAATGAATACATGGGAAATGATGAAAGATGCGTGAAATATATTAATTTGTGTAGTGATTAAGTATATTGATTACGTTTGGAAAAAAAGCTGTTCTTGAGCCTGTATCTGCATGTTTAAAAAAATACTCAAAAATATAGATTGTTGTCTCAGGAAACACACAGGCACCCCTCACCCTGTTTTTGACATTTATCATATGCTAGAATTGTGCATTATGCTACTTGCACTACATTTGAAGTGTTCGCTGTCCACAAAGTAACTAAATAAAATACTTGGAAATGGAAAGTCTACCCGAGTCCTATAAACCACAGCAGACATCTCTCTGACATAATGTGAATTCCAAGCTTAGTGGAACGGCTGCCTGACACGATGTATAATGTATTAAATGAGCTCTGTGGAAGATTTTCCAGTGTTGAACCTGTAGCTGTTCACAAAGCGAGGCCAAAGTTTCATTTGCAATTTCAATGTCTCCTTCCCTGTAGTGTACTTGGCTAACCCTGAAATTAAATGAAAACACATTTGCCATTTAGGGGGTAAGGGACATGGTGTTAGAGTTGGACTGTGAGGGCTAATCGACCAGAATATATCTTCAGAACTGCTGAATTTTGGCTCTGTCCTCAACCTAGATATATAAACTTAAATAGCATACAGTAGAAAACAATACGTTTTCTGTGTTCATTCTGAACTGTCAAGTAAATATGTCATTTTAGCCAATAAACTGTAAATATGTTTAACTATGGCAGGGTTAGCCAGCGATAGCTCTTTAAGCCCCTGCCTCTTTAACAGCTGGAGGCACAATGGTAGGAAGTCGTACACAGGGTGCCTTTAGCTAACACAGCCTCTTAAATGTACTCTCTCAGTGGGTGTACATCATCATCATTATCGTTGTTAATAATGATTCAAGTGTTATATTTTGCACAGGTGGTAGTGTTTTCATAAGTGTTTTTTTACTGTTCTGCAAAGCGGATTAGCATTGCATTTTGAGATAGCTTTAGGTTTCAGGAGAAATGTTTCATAATTTATGTCATCAAAACTAAACTAAACAGATGTTAGCAGAACGGTCTAAGTTTTACAGAGTTTGTTAGAAACTAACTCTACAATTCGGAAATACACAATTATTACTAAAATTAACATATGCCCATATGCCCATTTTTCTCTTCCTGAGTTAAATGTGCAAATGTGTTGTTTTAACATTCTAAGATCATATTTTCTAAATGCTAATTGTCTTTTTAAGTAGCCAACACTTGGCACAACATCACCTTGCATAAGTTGAGCTAAAATGCAGCAATAGCTGCTTGGTTCGAGAGCCAGTTTTATGGATGTTGCATAATGAAACATTATCCTTGCATTGATTTACAGAAGCAAAGCTGTCTTTAATTGACCATATGGGCCATGGGGACCATATGGTGAATAAATCAAAGATATAAGTCTGCATTCGAGACTACAGAACAATTATTTTTGCGTGAGGTATATAAATGTTGTACAATTCCACCAAATATGGTATGCCAAAAGAAATATTGTATGGTAAATATTTTCCAGAGAGGATACAATCATTGCATTACTAAACACAAAATAAGTGTTCAATTTCAGATGGTGCTGAGCCATTTTACTAAATGGTTGAATGATTATCAATACACGATGCTGATTTGATCATGGAACAGCTGTTGCTGTCTTCAGACAGGCAGTCAGGAAGACCACAGCTGGAAATTAAGGTGAATTGTGAGCGTCACAAGCCTCCATGAAAATTAACAGAAATTATACTAGCCAAAGGTTGGCAGGCTCCTGTTTAGATTAAAAGAGACAGGACATCAGAATCCAAAGCAAGGCTGTGTAGGATGTTTCTGTAATACCAATGAAGCAGTTAATAGTGTGTGTGTGTGTGTGTGTGTGTGTGTGTGTGTGTGTGTGTGTGTGTGTGTGTGTGTGTGTTGCTGACATTGCTATTTGCTGTTGTTTCAGCTCTCTGGTGGTTCAGAATACATGGCCTGGATCAGTTCATGTTATTGTGCATTAGTTAATGCCTAATGCAGGCAGGGTCACTGCGTATGGTGCCTGGTTGTTCACGGTTAGAACGCAATGTTTGGGCTTCTTTGTGTCAGATCTTAGGATTCAGTACATCAGGTCATGTTTCATGCTCTTGATACGTAACCTTGGCTTGGATCCACATCTTCACATATTTCCTCGACTACAGACAGAGCACAGGATTTGAAGCTGGAAGGTAAATATGTCAACGTGCAGTCAGTGCAGTGGTTTTTGGCGTGCACTGTGTGTGCGTTACATGTATTGTGATGTGATGGCCGTGGCATGCGGAGGATAAATCAGCAGTATGTGAGGATTGTTGAAAGTGACATTGTTTTTAGTTTTCAGAATAATTACTATTATTATAATGACATTTCTGCACACGATCCATGATCCATCCAAGATGTTATAATTTAATCAAGGCACACTGATAATGAAATATTAGCGAGAATAGCTTACTTTAAATGTACTTTATAAAACCACATCAAAATCAATTCACCTGACCTGAAATTCATCTGATTTATTTTCATATTGATCAAAGGTATATTTTGTTCTCTGTGTGTGTGTGTGTGTGTGTGTGTGTGTGTGTGTGTGTGTGTGTGTGTGTGTGTGCATGTGTGTGTGTGTTAGTGTGTTTAAAATAGTTTTTTCATTCATTTGTGTAGGTCTGAGATTGGTATGTGTGTGCTTAAAGAATGTTCGTAGTGGAAGTAGGTGTGCTCCTGGTAACTTGCTGAATCATCAAGGTGCATGGTTCTATGTAAAACAACACAGCTGCAACTCCAATCCACTCCTGAAAAACAATCATGACAAATATGATGATTGCTCAACCAACCTGCTCTGTCACCGACCTGTAGGATGTGGTTGAATTGAACATTTATTCTGATTGGCTGATCTCCACACATTGTATGCATAGTCATGAAACTAAACAACAATGCAGAATCTGTATACATAAGGATTCAATAACAATGGCCAACAGATTCGTACGACGCAGTCAGTGAATCAAACTATATTTTAATTATAAGTAAAAAACAAAAAAAGTAGCCTATCATTTTTTGCAGAATGGCAATGTGTTGTTGTGTGTGTATGTTACCATTGTATTAAAAATCTTTATTATTCATGATAGGGGATAGATCGTTCCACAACGTGAGCAGCCCATTGTGCACTTCATTTTGAATATCTCTCCATCTCTCTCTATGATTCGCTTCCCAACTCTACCATTAGACTCCTCGAAGCATATGAGCACAGGCTCTATTCATTCATGATTCAGGAGGATGCACAATGTAGTCTGTAAACCATATATATGAGGTTTTAGAACTCAGACAATACAAGGTGGATGGGGGAAACTGGCTTTCATTTAAATCATATTTAGGAAAGGTTTCATGGAGTTAGATACTGTAGATGTTGTTTCATCTTTTGGAGGGACATTAAAAGGTTTGTGGAGTTACTGGACATGTTGCTTAATCTGTTGGAGGGGAAAACAGGTTGCTGGAGTGAATGAGCTGTACATCTTTTGTATGGGAAAAGGGTGTATGGAGTTAGTTGGCTAATATTACGGGGGGAGCCGAAACCGTTGCTCTTCCATCCGTGCACCTCGCGTGCACGCTAGCTGGGCTCATCCTGATGGCCCTCGGTTATACCGCACATTGTTCCGTTGTGTTGGACGCAGGCTAAAAGCCTCTCTAGCTTCACTCCAGAAAGCATATTAGTCATGGTAAGAGGGGGAAATGAAATTGAATTGATATCTTTACCACACTATGAATCCTTTTCCTTTTCTGTCTTTTTTTGTGTTTTTTTTTTACTTTTTCTCTCAAGCCGTTAAGTGTGGTGAGGAAAACATTTCTCTTCTGCAGAGTGGTCTTTTCATTGCTTCAATAGACATCTCTGTCTCTCTCCCGTGACTTTCAAAATGCCCACGTGTCTCCACAGCACTCTATTTATCTCACATGTGGTCTTCTCCTCCATCGATCTCATATGTACTATTTCCATCCCTTTCGTCTCTCCTCCTCCAGCGGAGTGAAAAAAGGAGAATTTTTGTGTAGATTTTTCTTTTTACAGCCAGTCACTCCTTTCTCTGTATAAGTTTGAGCAGATTTAAAATGGCTGAATTCTGAATATAATGGCATCATCATGGCCCTTGGTCATTCACATATTATATCTGAATTTCAGGGTATCCATGCCCTGAACCAAGGATAACACAGAGACAATATACATACTGATGTCTGTATTAAAACAGATTTTGTTTCACCTTTGAGCTCAGAGTTTTACAACCAAATGAGATCAAAGTAGAATCTTGCCAATCAAATGATCACGATCAAACCTTTACTGGCAACGCTACTGTCTGTGGCAAGAGATATATAAATGCATGTATGCATGTGTGTGTGTGTGTGTGTGTGTGTGTGTGTGTGTGTGTGTGTGTGTGTGTGTGTGTGTGTGTGTGTGTGTGTGTGCGTGTGTGATGAGTCTGTGAGTGCATGTAGATATGAGTAATGCATTGGTTTAATAAGCAGAGGGCAGAATAATTAATACTAATCTCACTGTATGTGGCATGCAGTGCTGTGTGCGCCTACAGGGACAGCTCTTGAGTGATGCAAGGGAGGGGAGCTGAGAGAAACGGCGGAGGAACGCTACTGGACTACATAAACAGCTGCTCCTGGAACACACATGCACTGTTGTAGGTGTGCAGACAGACAGAGAGGCAGGCAGATAGTTCAGCATCAAATAACAAATAATAAAGATTGGGTTTTGAGGTGAATATTTTACATATTCCAGATAGCTAGAGTCTGTAATATCTAAGGTGCTGCTGAACAGTATGTCGTCATATGTCATATGCCGGGTGCACAGGTCATCAGTCTGGGAGAACACACGTTGACGGTGCCTTTAAAGTTATTTCTCGATTAACACTTGGTCAGAAACCAGCCACCAGACATATTTCTGTTACCTTCCCATTTTGGGAGAGTAACGGACTCAAATGGTTCATGTATAATTTTAATTATTCAATGACCTCTGACCCCAAGGACAATTCTGAATGGGCCGCCAGGGGAGCCCTCATCAACCTGCTTCATCATAGTCTTTTAACCTCCATATATTGCTATGTAAATATTGACAATAATAATGAATAGTGTGCGCGCATCTGTCAGTGCCTGCACATGTTTGTGTGTGTGTGTGTGTGTGTGTGTTTGCATGCATGTTTGTGTGTGTATGCGTGCGTGCTCATGTGCGTGCGTGCATGTGTTCTGTTACAGAAGTCAATTATTTATATGTGTATTCCCTCACACCTTGGCCATTGTGACAGGAAGTTTGTACAAGTCAATAACAAGGCATTACGTATACACAGCCTGACACACACACTGACAGCCTCTGACATTTGCCACCGTGCCTGTTCTGTGCAAGGTCCAACAGCAACAAGTGGTATATGCAAAAAATCACTCAACTCACACCAGGGATTTTCTGATATGGTTGACACCAAACACCAAAGACCCAACGCCTATGGATACAAGTGTATTGGCTCAGATATGTACATATGGTGTACACACATACTGTATATAAACATATACAGGCACATGATGAGAGCATCTAAATCATTACATATGTATTGTATGTATGTATGTATGTA
>OOFB01032981.1:0-15629 GCA_900323305.1 Trachyrincus murrayi | reverse complement strand
CAGATGGCTGTGTATCCATAGGCTACAGGAGGACACCGAACGAGGACTCACATTTACATTCACAGGGCGTTCACTTGCCCCTGTGTGTGTGTGTGTGTGTGTGTTGTGTGTGTGTGTGTGTGTGTGTGTGTGTGTGTGTGTGTGTGTGTGATTTCGTGAAGTGTTGTACTGCCAAGTGTATTTCGACCGAGGACAGTTATGTAGCGTCAATTAAACCTTATTAGGAGTGTGTACTAAGTTACCGGTATACACATCGTGATGTGGTACTCGGTAAGCTTTTTTGTAAGGTGTTTACCGAAGAGGAACACGACACACGATAAATGTATCAGAAGGTTTCCGACAAGCCAGCTATTGGTAATTAGCTAAGCAAACGTTAAGAGCCCATAACGTTTGTTTTCGAGTCCCCCTTACCTTCGAGATGTCATTTTTTTCGCTCCTCCTCACTTCCTCGCTAGGAGTTTTAATGCTTTCACTAGCTGGCAAACGTTTCCAACTATTTACGCTTTTTAACACGCAATAAAGCGCTTCATTAGCCCACACCCAGTCAAAACCCGCATCAAAATACTGGCAATGACTGGAAATGTTAATAACGTTAGCTAGGAAAAGTCTCTAGGCCTCGGCCCCAGAGACTTCAGAACAAGTCGATAATTGGACGTCACCAAACATGCGACACAAATAAAGGGTTCGTGTGATTTATCATCCAGTGTAGCCACAGTCAACCAGAGCCCCTCCCTTGTAATGGAAAACAACAGGGCCTTGGCCAACCGGCGTCCTAAGTGAGTTATATTAAAGAGGCCTATCACTTTCTCCGCGCGCAAGCGTGCTACGATACGACGTTTCGACAGCTCGGGGTGCGTTCGGGTACTACGCTGGACCTCGGAAACAGGAAAACTGGAAAACTTGGGAGTTAATAATAACAAGCTGCACTTACAATAACATTCCGTATACTTGGAGCAACCCCTCTTGACTAATATAAGAAATAAATTACATTATTAATTGTATTTATGTTCATATCATTATTAATAGTGTTTCAATTTAATAATTATAATTAGTATTCAAACATGATGCACTTTCATTCATTACCAACCAAAACTAGTATATTTACTTGGATACATGTAGTTAATAATAAATATTGCATTGGTATGGTCCAAATGACCATCACACTAGAATAAACTCTTGTATACTTTATAGAGTTTTCACACAATTGCTTTCTCTCTGCACGTCTAGGCCTTCCTTTCTTGAAATACGACTTTGATTCTAAGACCTATATAATGAGTGGATTGACCTCTCATTCGCTCATTCAGACCCCCATACTCTTACTCATAAAAACACTTTTAGTCAAATGTGCAGTAGATCTGGAAGAAGGTTATCATTTAAATACAACTTTGGCACACAAGTGTATACACAAAAAAAAACATGTCTTCTACATATATAAATAAGTCAGCTGTTAAATAATAAATAATGTTATTGTACACAAGGTGAAAGAAACACATTTTGTACACCTGATTTTGTTGATGACGTTTTTTTTACAGAGCTATTTTGTAATAGTTTTTTGGTCTGATGAGCTGTGCAACAAAAAAAAAAGCAGTTAGTAGATTTGTCCCTCTCTGCTTGCCGTGTGAATCCGTATAGTACGTGGCAATCACACAGCATCGAGTGCGCTCGCTGCGCTATCACTGGTCAGTCCGCTCTTCTGCAACCATAGACTAGCCAAAGTAGCTTAAGAGCCGGTTGCCCTTGTGCTCAATATAACATCGGCCCTGTTGTATATCAGAGAAAGGACAACAGCCAATCGGCACACATTGACTAAACTGTACCGCACGAGGTCAAAAGATGTTCACTTTGTCGGAGCTCGTTGTGCTTCTGGCCGTCTTGTCTTCCACTGCGTCGGGGTATTTCGTTAGCATAGACGCCCATGCAGAAGAGTGCTTCTACGAGCGCGTCAACTCCGGAACCAAAATGGGTCTTATGTTTGAAGTCGCTGAAGGGGGCTTTCTGGACATTGATGTTGAGGTGAGATTGTTGCAGCACTCGCTAAATATGAGGATTTTCTTTTTTTAAACTTCTGTGTTTCAAGGCCTTTCAAGTGTGTACGGCGTAGTGTTGGGAACCTAGTAGTAGTACGTCGGCTAAGTGCTTGGAATGTCTATTAGCATTGCGTTAATTTACCATCGTTGCAGTATAATCGCTGCTGGATAATAAAAAACCATTAAGTTAGGACTGCAGTTATGCGTTTAATCAACATTACTATTAGGCTGTAGATGGCAATTTCTTAAAATTTCACTATAGGAAGTGGAACGGTTAGCTAGTGGCTAAGTGGAGCTAAAATTAGCCCCGGTGTTTATCCTTCACCTGTCATAATAGTCCATTTTATTTTCGAAAATGTGATTGTCGAAGAGTAAACATAGCAGTACTACTATTGACAGCATAGCTGTGTTTATAATTTGTATATTTATGTAAATTTCAGTTCTTAAACCGTGCCATATGTTATCACCTATGTGATATCACTGTGTGTGTGTGTGTGTGTGTGTGTTGTGCTGCAGCAGTTAAAATATGCCATTGTTTCATTTGCAGATAACTGGTCCGGACGGTAAACAGATTTACAAAGGAGACAGAGAGTCCAGCGGAAAGTACTCTGTGGCAGCACATATGGATGGCATCTATAAGTTCTGCTTCAGCAACAAGATGTCCACTATGACACCCAAGATCGTCATGTTCACCATTGACATCGGCGAGGCGCCCAAAGGACAAGACATGGAAACGGAAGGTACCGGCGTCTTTTCTTTTACCGGACAGATCTCAGAGATCCCACTTTATATATATCTGTGCTTCATCCCTCCCCCTTTCTGTCTTTGATTGCGTTTCCTCTCCTTCTTCTTCTTTCCTTGCTTAACCTTTCCTTGGGAACTGTTTTACTCTTTCTAGGTGGTGACAGCTGGGACGGTAGGGGGCAGGACATGTTAAACATGCTTTTTTTCTTCTCCTTTTTTTGCTTGTGTGGCACACTGCACTGAACTTTAGCTAACCAGTGCTGTGGCCCTGCAGTGTGAACTAATATTGAGTGCTATACCTTTTTATGAGTGAAAACACATATTATTTGAATGGTTTGTTGATCCTGTGTGACCAGGACAGGTTATTCCTAGTGGCGCATTTACTATAGCGGGTGTATCTGTCGTAATGCACGGGTAGTCTGTTTTTTTAACGGCGAGAACGTAATCACATGCATCGATATGATTTTGGCTGTGCTCGTTTGTTCTGTTAAAACGGCTTCTTTAGTGAATGACTGTTTTACGTTTTGTATTTTTTTATTTTTTTCAGCCCACCAAAACAAGCTGGAGGAGATGATCAACGAGCTAGCGGTGGCCATGACGGCCGTGAAACACGAGCAGGAGTACATGGAGGTCCGGGAGAGGATACACAGAGCGAGTGAGTTCCCTGATCCGACAAATGCATGTGTCTACACAATCAACACATGACACACGCAGAGCGATGAATACTGAAGCATGTCCATTTTCTTCGCCCCTCTTTCTAGTCAACGACAACACAAACAGCAGAGTGGTGCTGTGGTCCTTCTTCGAAGCCCTCGTGCTCGTTGCCATGACGCTCGGACAGATTTACTACCTGAAGAGGTTCTTTGAGGTCCGGCGAGTGGTGTAACGTGTGTAAGCGTTCCCACCCCCCCCCCCCCCCCCCCCCCTCTCTGTGTGCGCTACTGTTCTCTTCACCTCCAAGATGGTTACTTACTCTTTAGAAAGGAGACATGGTGACAGCCCCAACATACGATGGCATAATTGCTTTTTTTTTTTTTCCCCCATGTTTACTAATGTGGTTGTATAACAATTGTATTCATTTTGAACTCCAAATTATTCTATTATCCCCCCCCCCCCACCACCTCAGTTTTGTCATTAACATCCCCCTCACCCCTCTAATTTCTTTTACTGAGTAGTTGTATACCTGGATTACTATTGAATACATTGCTTATGAAGATGTATGTTGGCATCAAGGACTGTGTGGCTCAGACATTTAAAGTAATAGGTGAACATGGATGGGAATATAACTTATAATGCGCACTGATGGGACGGCCATGTCAGGGGTCAGGGGTCATTGTCGGGCCAGTTACCGGAGCCTCTTCTTGACGATGACAATGGCAAACATGACAAAAATGAATGCACCATTTAAAAGGCTTGAAACGCAAGGGACATTAATCAAGGGTCCCAATATAAGTGTGTAAATATATATAGTAAGGCTTCTAGAGAAAGTTGAAGACCCGTGAATAGCAAGCCATGCTAGGAATCGCTTTTCCACCTTTTTTTTTGTTGTCTGCAAGGTTACACTGTTTAACGCCCCTATACTCAAAAAGATATGATTTCGCCCATACTTGCCCCTGGAAGATTAACAATTTCACAACGTTCATAAACGCATCAGCTCCACACAAATCCACTTTGTAGTTCTTAGAAAATAAATAAATACAGACAACTTCTAGTCCTTAGTTCTTGAGTTGAAACTGCACTACTTTGGTTGTAATCCCAAAGCCACGAACACCTGATATGTTACAAAGTAATCGCCGCTAGTTGCTGGGTAGGCTGTAACTGGATCATTGTTGGTTTTGCTTTAGTTGCTTCTCCTTTTTTAAACAAAAAGTAATTGTTTGGGTGGGGGGATTTTAAGTTATGAAATGATCGGCAGTTTTGTATGTTTGTTTTTCTTTTCCTGGAGTGCATCCATTGTGGTGCAACATTACCTCTGAAGGATGCTTTTGAATTGAAATAACTTTTTTCACAATTGACAAAATTGTATCCAAGGCATTTCTAATACCACCTGTTCCACCATCGTAAATGTGTCTTTTTTGAATATGCCTCGATTTTGTACATCACTTTCTGGTGAGTTTGAGCGGGCTTGACTGCTTTAATGCTCTATAACTCTTACTCCTCCCGTTGTGTGATTTCAATAAAAGAAAAGGTAATTAATCGATCTGTACAAATGTAGAATGTTTGTCTGTGGAAAAACATGGCCCAGATTTTGTAATAAATTCAAAATTCTGTAAAATTCTTTTTTTGGTTTGTTTTAAAAATGAAATAAAAATGGTTTTAATGAAGGGCTATGTGCTCATGAATGTCACGCAGCAATCTTCTATTTCATAGGAGTACTTACAATCGTGACACACCATATACTGTATAAAATGGGGACAGATTAAATATGCAATTCAATGAAGAGAATACAGTAAGAACCCAGCTTCCCCATCTCACATAGAAATGGACATTCAAGTGAATTACAGTAGAGATTTTTTGTGGCCTGCTTTTGGTGATTATTTTCATTTGGCCGCATCACTACACACGCATTGAATCAGTTAAAGATTAGAATGTACAGCAAAAAACATCTGGCGTCTGAATAACCGAAGAGTGTTTAAAACGTGTAACTGTTCATTTCAAAACACTAAAGTTAAACCACACCTTGTCAATCCGTTTGCATTAAATATGTATCTACCGGGGCTATTCTATATATGATGTAAATATATCTGGATAGCCATGTGCTGTGCTGTGCATGCTGTGTTCATCCAACAAGAAATTGACATAGGTGGCGCTAATCGGAAAAATTGTACTCCGAGACACCTTTATTGTTTTACTATTCTGTTTCGACCCGGACGGTAAACACCAACGTACCGGAAGAGAGAGTAGCGTGGACCCATGGTGGACGAGCAGCAGTCGTCAAGATGGACAACACAGCAGAAGGGACGTGGGAAAGTTTACCTGTTAAACTAAACGACAACATATTGCAAACGCTCAGAGAAATGAAGTTTGCGTATATGACACCAGTACAGGTACGGTCACACACAGATCAACCACCCCCAGTGCGTGTTTCTCAAACATTTGACTCTAGTCTCCAGTACAGTAACATTCAAAACCCATGTTAATATCATGTCCGTTTCTGTAGTCCGCCTGCATTCCACTATTCATGCGCAACAAGGACGTGGCTGCCGAAGCGGTACGTGTACACTGAATCTAATGTAACAATCATCTCCTTAAAAAAATGTTCTGTACACTTTTATTTTTAATTGCCACCAATAGGACACATGATTGCTAACAGCACATGGAAAAATCCAAAATCCACATAAAATGGTTATTGCATTAATTGATACCGTTGCTAATTGTGCCCAAATTAAATACTACGCCTTGCGTATTGCCTACATTTCAATTACTGTTATTGCAATATTTCTTTCCCAAAACCTTTGCTCTCAGCTGCTTAACAATCTGTATTATTTCAGATAACTGGCAGTGGGAAGACACTGGCTTTCATAATTCCTATAATAGAAATTCTACTGAAAAGAGAAGACAAACTCAAGAAAATGCAGGTATGGGAGTGTTGTATGTGTACATTTTAAAAGGAAACAAAGACATTGGGAATGTGAAACTGCATTACTATGCTATAACACTTATCTTTATACAAGGTGGGTGCGTTGGTGATTACTCCCACCCGAGAGTTGGCCCTTCAGATCAGTGAAGTGCTGGAGGGATTCCTCCTGAAGTTCCCACAATTCAAGTAGGCAAAGAGTGAAAGGAGACAATTTTGTTTATTAGTGTTACTTTGTCAATATATATTGAAATCCTATCCATATAATGCATTCATGGATCACATGGAGCAATCAGATTCAAGTATTGAAGCTATGAAGCTATTTATATGTGGACTTAATATTGGTGAACTTATGTCATGTATCTATATCATGAACCTGTCATGTAATGTGGGCATATCAGGAACTCCTCATGTACATGTCATGTATCTGCATCTTGTGTTTTTCCAGGCAGATTTTGTTGATCGGTGGTAGTAACCCCATAGAAGATGTGGAGAAGTTCAAAGAACATGGGTGAATATTACCAGCCCATAGTCTTATCCCAAAGGATGAGACGTATCAGAAAGAAGCATGGAGCTACCTCGCTGCAGACACCAATCTCTCTCTCTCTCCCGTCCCTGTGTCCAGTGCTAATATCGTGATTGCCACGCCCGGTCGCTTGGAGGACATGTTCCGCAGGAAGGCTGATGGTCTGGATCTGTCCATCCTGGTCAAGACCCTGGACGTGCTGGTCCTGGACGAGGCGGATAGATTGCTGGACATGGGCTTCGTGGCCAGGTACGTACACACACACACGCACTTCAGATGTGTAGAAGTATTTGCATGTAACAGGTAATTATTGCAGAACGAAACATAAAATATTTGATTGCTGATTTTAAATGCTTGCATGGAAAAATAACAATAATGAGTGGTTGGCTTACATTTCAAACACATGTGGCATACATTGTTGTATACCAATATGATGGGGAAACCTAAAGTGTACATTTCACGGTAACTTGAATCATCCAGATCCATGTTGAAGTCTCAAGGGATTTTAAAACGGATGTGATCATTTTCAATGAGTTGATGATATTTGACTGTGGTCATCATGCCATTTAACAAGCCCTATGTTGTGTTTTTTTCTCAGTCTGAACGCTATCCTGGCCTATCTGCCCAAGCAGAGGAGGACGGGCCTGTTCTCGGCCACCCAGACCCAGGAGCTGGAGAAGCTGGTGAGGGCGGGCCTAAGGAACCCCGTACGCATCACCGTCAAGGAGAAGGGCGTGGCCGCCACCGCTACCCAGAAGACCCCCGCAAGACTCTGCAACTACTACACCGTAAGTAGCTAATATATTAAGTAACTACTACACCGTAACCAATATATACCATATCATAATAAATCCAGTCCACCAAATAATGTATAGACAATCACTTGACAACAATGGCAATGTGGAAATACAATTTTAAGAAGTCATTTTCGCTTTCTGTAAAAATACAATCTTTTTCTTCCATTTCCAGATTTGTAGAATTGAGGAGAAGTTCAACAACTTGGTGGCGTTCCTAAGACAGCACAAACTTCAGAAGCAGCTTGTGTTTTTCAGGTACGTCCATACTATTTACGATCACGAGTCAGGTAGACAGGTAGACTGCAGACATGGGGGGGGGGGGGTGAAACCCTGTAGTACCCTTCGACTGAGAGTCTAAACAACCTAGTCACTTACACTATCCTGCCCTCATATGCCTAGGCTGTAAAGCGCTCAGAAACTGAACTCTGTTATAACTGTCATCAGTGTAATCGGTGACTTGAGGTTTGCGACATCTCGTCCTCAGCACGTGTGCGTCCGTGGAGTATTATGGCCGCGCGCTGGAATCCCTCATCAAGAAGGTCACCATCCACTGTATCCACGGCAAGATGAAAAACAAACGCAACAAGATCTTCTCAGAGTTCCGGGCCCTCAAAAGGTCGGTTCGACTGCGCGTTCCCTAACTGCGGATCCCAAATTTTCACCATCAGGGATGAATGACATCTTATCTTATGTCGTCATGTAAAAGTGTATTGGGAGAACTTTGGTTGCCCAATATGAACTACTTGAGTTCTGTAGTAACTTTGTCCTGTACTGTACTCTTAGTGGGATTCTGGTGTGTACAGACGTCATGGCCAGAGGCATCGATATCCCAGATGTCAACTGGGTCTTACAATACGACCCACCCAGTAGTGCCAGGTAACGGAAAACAATTCACAGTAAAAGTTTTGCTTTTTTCAAAGATGGTCCACTGTTTAGCTACATGTAATTAATGAGCAGGTAGTGGTTAGGCATTATCTTCATCATCCCAAGGATGCCTACAGGTAGACTGCAGACATTGGGGTCCGAACCCAGAACCTACTATACTTGTGTTAACTTGTGTCTCGGTCTCAGTGCGTTTGTGCATCGCTGTGGACGTACGGCACGCATCGGCAACCAGGGAAGTGCATTGGTCTTCCTGTTACCCATGGAGGAGTCCTATGTCACCTTCCTGTCCATCAACCAGAAAGTAAGTCAGCTATTTTATATTATACATGTAGTTTTACTTTGGGTTATGGATGAGCAATTCAGCCACAACTGAATATGCTAATTAATTCATAAACAGGCGTCTCAACAATTATGTTAAAGGTCCTAAAGAACCTGCTTTTGTTTTATAAGGGACAGACATTTTTGCTCTCTTAACTGCACATTATTGAATGGACCATGTATCACTTGATGGCATTACTGTCGTTGCTACTATTGGAAGTCCTCTTGGTTCTTTAACTAAGAGTGCATGGTGATGAGGAATGCATGGTTTTAGTAAGCATCGTCATACATTATGAGCTTCGTTTACTTCCATTCATGTTCAAAATGTGTGTCCATTAAAACGAGGTAGTTAGCTCATGTATGCTAATTTACCTATAAACTACTATGATTGAAACTAGTGCATGGAGGTGGACTCTGGACATCCAATGTTTGTGAACAATGCCCAATGACCTACATATTATTATATATATATACATCTATTCAGGCAATATGGTTGTTCTTACCTTTTGCATTCCCTTCATCTCAATCACCTATCTCGTCCAGTGTCCCCTCGACAGGATGGGGCCAGTCCCGGATGTGGTGGACGTCCTGCCCAAGGTGAAGGCCATGGCGCTGGCCGACCGAGCCATGTACGACCGGGGCATGAGGGCCTACGTCTCCAGCGTTCAGGCCTACGCCAAACATGAGTGTAGTCTGATCTTCAGAGTCAAAGGTGTGGGGGGAGGGGGGGGCATATTTTCATGTGATGCGATGGTTGTACCGCTCACTCAATATCTCAAACGGGATTGGACCGCTCACTCAATATCTCAAACGGGATTCATGGCCATGTCCACACTACGCCGCAAAAGGGCTCAGTGTAGGGCTCAGTGTAAAAAAAAAGAAAAGGAAACTGAAACACAGATTTCGATCCTTAGTGTGGACAGAAGGCCAAAACGGAGGAAATGTAGTCAGCGTAGTGTGGACTATAATTCTTAGATGGGGATAGGATATGTAATTTTTAGACACTAACTAGACCTGTCATTCACTGATAGCATCTCAAATACTTTTTTTTCCCCCCCCAGATCTGGACTTCAGCACTATGGCCAAAGGTTTCGCCCTTTTGCGGATGCCCAAGATGCCCGAACTGAGGGACAAAACGTTTCCAGACTTTGTCAGAACGGAGGTGGACACGGACACCATCCGCTACAAGGACAAGGCCCGGGAGAAACTGAGACGCAAGATGCTGGCTGAGCTGAAGGAGCGCGAGCCGGCCCCCGTGGTCAAGAGGAACTTTGTGAAGAACCAGGCGTGGTCCAAGCAGAGGAACAAGAAGGACCGCAAGAGGAAGAAATCCACCAAAAGGAAGCTCGACGAGGTCAGTGATCTGCTATGTTGACGTAACTCCCATTGAAAACGTTAAGGTAGAATGCAAAATGTATGCTTGTTGCTCTTCAATGTTCTTCACCACTTTATTCGAAGGGGAAGATGTGGGTTAGTCACTGGAGACAGGTTTCTATATTGAGCAGCAAAGAATAGATGAGACCGGCCATATTTGAAATCCAATGATGAGCAAAACATTAACATTAATTAGTTTCACTACGGATATACATTTTTCTAAAAGTTATAATAATAATCTGCATTCTACCTCAATGTTTTAATGGACTCAGTATGTGTAATAGTAAATATATTAGTGGTGGGCTACGCTTCACGGAACCGTTTAATTTACAAAGAGTACTGATGTCTTTCATCCAATCACGCGACCTCAGGGTTCAGACGGGGAGGACGAGGACCTGAAGGAGCTCCTGAACGACACTAGGCTGCTGAAGAAGCTGAAGAAGGGAAAGATAAGCGAGGAAGACTTTGAGAGGGAGATGACGGACGTACCGGAGAACTCCACCCAGACCGGATCGCCACAGCCTTCCAACGGCGCCGAGAACAACGAATGACAGAACAGTGTACAGACTGCAGCGTTTTGTCTTCAATTCCCACAAAGACGTTTCGAACACACCCACCCTTGGAGAAACTAAATGCTAATTCTACGCATCACCAGGACATATAAAATCCACTTTGTATGATAAATGTTTAACAGATTAACAGTATTTCTATACGTTATTATTAAATGTATAACAATGTTGCCTTTGTTCATTGGAGTTTTTTTAAATTTATTCTTAGGAGATGTTATAAATAAAGTTTAATCAATTCGTCGCTGACTGCAGAGGGCGTGAGGACGCCCAGGTCGGTGAAGAGCAGGGTGATGAGGGAAGGAGGCGTGTAGTCAATGATGGGGTGCTCTTCTGACAGGTTCTGGGAGCTCTTCAACGTGTCCGCCTTGTACTGTTGAGATGAAATAGATATTCAAATGAATAAAAAATTAGTGTTAGTATAGATTCATTTATTTATTTAATATCTTATCTGTCCGCTTGTGACATCACAAGTGGGAGCTATGATGATTGGCTCTTTAAGAGACATTGTAAAGTAATGCTTTTTTTTCGGCTGGCCAAGCTCTTTGTAAACTAAGAATTGTATAAAAAGACACAAAGGAAGAAAAAGTCTCCCAGCATGCATCACACAACGACATCACACCTTAAACTTATCCGGCACGTCCTGCTGATTGAGGGGATAGAGGCGCACGAACTTGAAGCTCTCTGCCACCACATAGAACAGCTTGTTGTGGGCCTTGGAGCAAACCGCCATCTGGTACGTCCCGATCTACACACACACACGTGTTGGTACAGCAACATTTACTCATCTTTATCCATGTACTATTTAACAGACAAGAGCTTTATCCAAAGCAACGGTGATTTTTTCTTTTAATATTCATGAGATCAGCGTGTGCGTGCGTGAACCCTCTCGAGGGACCGTGCCTTGTTGATGATCCCTCCACTCTCCACGACTCCCTCGGCCCCGACGATGACCACGTCGACCTTCTCCACCACGTAGCTGGGGAAACCAACAGAGACAACTACATTCACTGCATTTCTACGGAAAAGAATGAATTTTGTGGCACCGGGACACACAAGGTCACTTTACTTCAAGATTGAATAAATTAACGAATACTAAACACATAGGAAACAAGAAACAGGGCTGGAGTAAATGGAGACAAAACTGGGACGGGCTTCATTTCGTTGACATGACATGACCTCCATAGAAATGTATGTTATCATATATCATCCGTAGAAATATGTTATGTTAGAAATGGGTCATATTGTGATATATCTACAAAAACATCTATATCTAATACTAATAGCATGCATATCTACCCCACGGCTGCGTCCAGGACCACGGTCACTGGAACGTCGAGTTTCCTCAGGGCTTCTGCCATCTGTTCGCTGAAACACAAGAAACATAATTCTAAATAAATGAAGGAGTTAAAAGGCAGTTGGAAACCTCGTTAGCTCACGTCATTCACCTATTCGACCAAGTAGTAAGTAAGTAACCAAAATACATTGGAGAAGAAAAAGAGAATTCTGTAAGTCACTTTGCAGCGAATTACAGATGCATGTACCTGAGGAACAGGTAGGGGTTGGGGTGTCTTGCTCAAGGATGCTTACAGGTAGACTGTGGGCATTGGGTTTTGAATCCAGAACCTTTCGGCTGGGAGTCACCCCAACATCCTAACCACTAGACTAAAAGACTCACCCGGCTGCGTCTGGCTGAGACTCTGTGACGTACACAGAGAACCTCTTGTTCTCTGCCGCCGCCTTCTCCAGCACCCTCAGCACCACGCGGGAGTACGAGTGGGTCAGGATTTTCTGGATGAAAATAAATAAATAAATGAATCAGGAGCGTATATGAGACTTCTGATCACAAATCTGGTTAAAAATGTACCAGAGAAAGATTGTAAAGAACAGACGTAGCAGGGACTCGAACCGGCAACCGTCGGATAGGATCAGCAAAACAACGGTGACCGTAAAGGGGAACAGTCAGTGGTTATAGAGTTCTTAAGGTATTGGGAGTGAGTCCAGTTCACCCTGGATTTGGGGTTCATCCTCACTCCGTTGCGCGAGGTTGGCTGGTGTTAAAACACTCACTGCGCCGTCTTTGATGAACGTGTGGCAGAGTTTGGCCACCTTGGCACGGGACATGGAGATCTTCTCCAGATACAGCTCCCCTCGCTCCTCCATCACCTTCTTACAGCGCGACAAGTCCTGGAACCACCAGATTTACATCATTAGATCAGAAAACATTCTTGTCCATCATCAACAGTGACAGAAGATTGTCTTATCACTAAACTCTGGTCAAATCTCCTCAGTTACTGACCGTGCCAAACCTAACCATAGTACGAATAGCCGATGAGCGTGATTATTTATAAGCATGCCATAACCTTTTGGAGTGCACCACACCTGGTGTTCCAACGATGTGAGGCTAATGAAACGTAGGAAGAGTTCCCCCGCCGAAGACACAGCCACCGAGGAGTCCACTCCTGTCAGACAGTCTGTAGCCCAGGTCAGACTCTCCCTCAGCCCAAAGAGTGTTTCTCCTGAAAGGAGAAGGTCCCAAGTTATCGTCGTTGATAGTAATCATTCGTGCAATAACATATGACGCAATATTTTGTAAATGACAAACAACTAGAACAGGTAGACAAACCTTTGTCTCTCTTGAGAAACTCCAGTAGTGTGCGGATGGCAGCTACGGCAGATGCCATGTCGGGGTCTTTCCTCATCTGGGTCCTGAAATACTCGACCAACTCTATAAAAGACGAGCCGGCGTCAGATTGTTTGCGATTCATGACAAAGCTAGTTTGTTTGTTTGTCAAATGTATTGCGACGAGAAGACGGAGCAACTTACCTTGTTCGTCCATGTTGAATAGTATAACACAGCCAAAAACACGGGCCTGTTGAATTATATGACAATTAATTCAGCCAACAAAACAAACCCCCTATGAATTGAAACGTATGTCAAACTGAAGCGTTTGACACATGCGTGCTCGACTTGCTCGCTCTGTCGCTTTACTTCAAATAAATGAAAGAGATTTAATGTAAAATGAAGTAGACTAACCTGATAACCGTAACTAATGTATCCAGTTTGTATGTCGATGTAATAACGCTAACTTTAACCCTGTAAATAAGTTGCTTTAATCATACCACCAACTCATTTTGCAGTGTTGTCGCTAACGTCTGGCGCGACTTGATGACGTACGTGCTGCATCAAAATCCTAGACCAATCGAAATAGATCGAACTATGAACACAAGTACAACTCGTGTTTCATACAGACATATTACAAACTTGTTTACGACGAGAAAAATAATAGCTGGATTGATTATACATGTGCTGGACCCGTAAATGTATTATAAACATATCCCTCTAATTTGACATCATAAAAAACCTAAAACACTTTTCTTAACACATTTTAATTTGATGATAGGAAAACTACAACAATTGATACATCACCTTTTTTCTATAGAGGGTGTTGTATGGGTTAAAGAGGGCACCAGGTGGCATTCGTTGTGTCTTTTGTACAAAATTGTAGGCCTAGAATCCTACATGGTTTGTATTTCATTACAAGTCCATGCAAGCACATAGACAAAAGTAAAGTTTGGTTTACTTTTCAGTAAAGTTCAGTGAAGTTCAGACATGGCAACAGCGCACTTTTATTAATATTTGTTATTTATATTTTGCAATTGAACTGAAAAAGCTAAACATTACATTACATTACATTACAGTCAGCGACTTCCAATAAGTGCATTCAACATAGGTAGGCAAGAAAACTACTAGTAGATCGTCCGCAGGGACCTCTGAGCGACGGGGCAACCAGTCGCCTCAAGGCAGCAGAGCGAAGTGGTCAGGCGGGGGTGTAAGGCTTGACCATAGCCTGGAGGTAAGAAGGAGCTGTTCCTTTCACTGCCCTATAGGCTAGCACCAGGGTCTTGAACTGGATGCGAGCTGCTACAGGGAGCCAGTGTAGAGAACGGAGAAGGGTAGTTGTATGGGAGAACTTGGGGCAGTTGAACACCAGACGAGCTGCAGCTTTCTGAACAAGCTCCAGAGGTCTGATGGCAGACGCCGGGGCACCAGCAAGGAGGGAGTTGCAGTAGTCCAGGCGGGAGATGACACAGACACAGACCCTCTCAGTGTCACCTGGTAGGAGCGATCTGTTAGGTAGGATGCAAACATGGAGAGTGCAGAGTCTGAGACACCCATCCCTCAAGGGTGGAGAGGAGGATCTGGTGGTTCACCGTGTCAAACGCTGCAGACAGGTCCAGGAGTATCAGGGCCGAGGAGAGAGAGTTCGCTCTAGCGGCATGGAGCGACTCTGTCACTGCCAGGAGGGCAGTCTCGGTCGAGTGACCCACTTTGAACCCAGACTGGGTTGTTCTGGTGGAGATACAAGGACAGTTGATTAAAGACAGCACGTTCAAGAGTTTTTGATAGGAAGGGTAGAAGGTCTGTAGTTCTTGACCTCAGAGGGATCAAGTGCTGGTTTCTTAAGAAGGGGGGTGACTCTAGCAGTCTTGAAAGCAGAGGGAAAGCATCCAGACACCAGAAACATGTTGATGAGGTGGGTCAGGAAGGGAAGGAGTTCAGGTGCAGTAGACTGAAGCAGAGTGGATGGGACCGGGTCAAGGGAGCATGTGGTGGGGCGGCTAGATGTAACCAGGTGAAGGACCTCATCTGGGGAGAGGGAAAATGGGATAGGGAGGGAGAAGGTGGAGAGGGTGGTAGAGAGGGATGGGTGGAGGGCAGACAGGTGTGGTTGGTGCGCAGGGCACCAGCCGGGGGGTGAGGGAAGGAGGATCGGATATCATTGACCTTCTTGTCAAAGAAGTTGGCGAAGT
>OOFB01032980.1:0-15701 GCA_900323305.1 Trachyrincus murrayi | reverse complement strand
ATAACCTTCCTCAGATAATATATAAGTATAAACATACACACAAGAACCTTCCTCAGATAATATATAAGTATAAACATTACACACAAGAACCTTCCTCAGATAATATATAAGTATAAACATACACACAAGAACCTTCCTCAGATAATATATAAGTATAAACATTACACACAAGAACCTTCCTCAGATAATAAATAAGTATAAACATTACACGCAAGAACCTTCCTCAGATAATATATAAGTATAAACATACATTGGTTCAACCATGTGTTCATAGTACATATACACTAAATACTAACATAATGTCAATGTGTTTGCTGGTGGGTACACTCATTATTAATGATTCATGTATTAATGTATTAATGATTAATGTATTAATGTATTAATGTATTAATGTATTAATGATTCATGTATTAATGTATTAATGTATTAATGATTAATGTATTAATGTATTAATGTATTAATGTATTAATGTATTAATGTATTAATGTATTAATGATTCATGTATTAATGTATTAATGTATTAATGATTCATGTATTAATGTATTAATGTATTAATGATTCATGTATTCATGTATTCATGTATTCATGTATTCATGTATTTATGATTAATGTATTAATGTATTAATGATTCATGTATTAATGTATTAATGATTCATGTATTAATGTATTAATGTATTAATGATTAATGTATTAATGTATTAATGATTCATGTATTAATGTATTAATGATTCATGTATTAATGTATTAATGTATTAATGTATTAATGATTCATGTATTAATGTATTAATGATTCATGTGCGTTAATGAGACACCCAGGAAGGAACCGTTGCTGTAAAGCAGTTTCTTCAACTATGGGTCCTAAACTAGGAGGGGTCGCGACCTGACAACCCTCAGAACACTCAGAACTCTCTCTTAGTCACCCCGGTAAGACCCCCGGCTTTAGGATGGGTGGATGTCATCATCTTATCTGTCACCGGGCGTACCGATGGTGGACACCACCGTGCCCACGAAGTAGAACGATCCGGAGAAGTCCCAGCGGGGCCTCAGGGCGTCCACCCGGATCCCCGCTCCGTTGGCCTCCTCGTAGTCCCGGAGGAGGCCTCGCAGTGCCGCCACGCTCACGCTGTGCGTCCGGGTGAAGTCGTCCAGGCGCCGGGTCCAGCGGCGGCGGGCGTGGAGCTCGAAGGGACGCTCCAGCGCAGAGAAGACGGCCGCTCCGCACAGCAGGTAGAGCAGGATGAGGCCGGCCAGCAGGCAGAAGCGGGCGTTGTCTTCATTCATGGGTGGGCGGGAGCAGCGACCCCCGCCGGAACCCCCTCGCCCTCCTCGCCCTCCTCCCCTCCTCCCCTCCTCTGAGCCATGGCGCCCGGCGGTGTTCATGCATGAGCCACCGCTGTCGACTGATCAGCGGCCGCCGCGGGGAGAAGAGAGACAGAGCCAATCACCAGCTGTGGTCTGACGGCGGTAAAGTGGCGTCCACGCGTCTTGTTTCATATATCAGCTCGGTCGTATCGGTCAAGAAACTGAAAACATATTAAAACATAATGAAGACATTAAAAAGATATTAAAAACACATTTAACCATACAAACATAAACATCTAAAATGACTGACCTGGTACTCGATGTGATTGGGGATCAATATTCTGATCGTCCGGTCGAGACGTCCGTCCAGTCGTCTGCTCCTCACAGCATCTGCTGCTCTGGTCCCACACCACAGACCTCCTGCATGGGTGTGTGTGTGAGTGTGTGTGTGTGTGTGTGTGTGTGTGTGTGTGTGTGTGTGTGTGTGTGTGTGTGTGTGTGTGTGCATGCGTGGGTGGGTGGGTGCGTGTGTGTGTATGTGTATGTGTATGTGCATGCGTGGGTGTGTGTGTGTGTGTGTGTGTGTGTGTGTTTTGTATTAACTGAATGACTGTCTGATGTGCACTTTTATCATATTGACATCATCCCTGGCCCCGCCCCTCTGTCACAGAGCGGCGTGTGATTGGTCGATTAATAGAAGGGTCCTCTGCTTCCCATCTGGTCAGTAATCAAGACATCTCTACCTGAGACAGTTCCTGATAGGCTAACTGAATTAAATACAGGACGACTTTCCGTTCAGCCGTTGATTACATTAATATTCAGTAGATATTTTTAGCCATAGTGGTCCGGTTGTAAATTATCTACTTGACATATTGTAAAAAAACTGCATATTTGATCTAGAAGCTTTTCCTATTTTGACCACGATTTTAAACCTTCTCTATGGAGGATTTTAAACCTTCTCTACGGAGGATTTTAAACCTCTATGGAGGATTTTAAACCTTCTCTATGGAGGATTTTAAACCTTCTCTATGGAGGATTTTGAACCTTCTCTATGGAGGATTTTAAACCTCTATGGAGGATTTTGAACCTTCTCTATGGAGGATTTTGAACCTTCTCTATGGAGGATTTTAAACCTTCTCTATGGAGGATTTTGAACCTTCTCTATGGAGGATTTTGAACCTTCTCTATGGAGGATTTTGAACCTTCTCTATGGAGGATTTTCTCCCGTCTCTCCTTTTCTTTTGAAGCTCCTCGGTCTGTTCCACTTGTTGACTGTGGGGGAGGATGTGTCTCTCTCTCTATCTCTCCATCTTCCTCTCTTCCTGCCCAGCTCTCCGGTGCTCTGTCTCTGTGTGCTGCCTTTCATCTTGTGATGATAGTGTAATAGGGCAGGGGGTCTGAGTGTCCAGGTGTACCTTCTGAACAGTAAAGTAATATATTAAAAGCCAGGAAAATATTTTATTGTGGTGAAAAATATTTAACTCAATTCCCAAAGTCCACTTGTCTCTGTCAGGTTTCTTCCTGGCATAAAAAATGATTACAGAATCTGACCTTGAAGGAATGACAATCTATACATTTCCCCTGATCGCCTCTCGTTATAAAATACAGTTTGAGTTTCTGACCTTGACCTTGGTCAGGGGTTAACCATTTTATGATTTATTAATACTGTTGTTGGTGTTAGTGTTATGGGTATAATTAATCAATCAATCAATCGTTGAGCATGACATAATGGAAGGTAATCGATATCTCTGTGGGCAGTAGGATCTAGACTTCCTTTGACAGCACCAGGCATAGTAGGAGTTTTTGGCAAAGTACACGTACTTACTTAAGTATTACTCTTAGGTACTCTGAGACATCTACTGAGTTCCTACACCTCCAACATCCTCTGCCATCATAACACTCTGCTATCCATAGAAAGAAAACGTAGTCCTACATGTTCACCGTTCATGTCTTCAGGTGTCCAGGTGGGGGGTGTCCAGGTGTTCTGGTGTTTGGGTGGGGGGTGTCCAGGTGTCCAGGTGGGGGGTGTTCAGGTGTTCAGGTGGGGGGTGTCCAGGTGTCCAGGTGTTCAGGTGTCCAGGTGACCAGGTGTTCAGGTGTCCAGGTGTCCAGGTGGGGGGTGTCCAGGTGTCCAGGTGTTCAGGTGTCCAGGTGGGGGGTGTTCAGGTGTTCAGGTGTTTGGGTGTTCAGGTGTCCAGGTGACCAGGTGTTCAGGTGTTCAGGTGTTCAGGTGGGGGGTGTCCAGGTGACCAGGTGTTCAGGTGTCCAGGTGGGGGGTGTGTCCAGGTGTTCAGGTGTCCAGGTGGGGGGTGTCCAGGTGTCCAGGTGGGGGGTGTTCAGGTGTTCAGGTGTTTGGGTGTTCAGGTGTCCAGGTGGGGGGTAGGGTGTCTGTGAGGATGTCGATGAGGTTGTCCAGACCCCATAGGTAGCCGTCCTCACGGTTCCCCTCCTCCCAGGGGGTCCGGTGGTCCAGGGTGAGGGGGGGAGGGAGGGCCGAGGTCTTCCCGAAGTCGATCATCCACACGCCTGACCTCCCTGCTCCGTCATGCAGGAAGAGGAGAGAGCTACCCACCACCTGTGGGAGGGACAGACATGTTTTGTCTCTAGAATGGGTGGATGTCATCATCACCCACCCAGATTTTCCACCTGGGAGTAATAAAGTGAATCTTATCTTAAATGACTGACAATGGCAGAATAAGGAAGGCTGATTGGTGATATCTGACCTCATGTGTTCTGAAGAACTCTGAAGACTCCAGCGTGTGTCGGAGCTGCTTGAGGCTGCAGAGGTAGCCCCTCTGAGAGAGAGACGGGAGGGTGAAGACTACAGCAGGAACCATGAGTAAGGAAGCAGAGGTGATGAGTCTTCACTCACCACAGTCTGGGGGTTGTAGTCCACAAAGTCTCTCAGTGCTTCTGTCACCTGCTCTCTGCTTTTGGTCCTCTTGAAGTCTGTGTGGCATTCTCCATTTGCCTTCTACACAAAACATGCGAAGAACACAAAGTCACTGAGTAGTAACATTCAGTAGTAATTCATGAATTAATCACACACACACATGTTATTTACATGTAGTCATTTAGCAAGCGCTCTTATCTGACTTACAAGCAAACAATCAAAATGCACGCAACGCATAGAATCTAAATGGGAGTCGCTGCAAAAGGTTCCGCATGACCAGGTTTCTAAAGGAATAACTCGACAGAGTACAGATTATACAATTATAACTCGTAATTTGCTATACATTGAAGAGTCTCATTTGAATTGTATACGTTTGTATCCATTTGTACAAGAAACTCCACAGATTTGAGATAGTGTTCATCACAGACCAGTCAGCACCGTGAAGATCCTACCCTGACTGTTCATCACAGACCAGTCAGCACCGTGAAGATCCTACCCTGACTGTTCATCACAGACCAGTCAGCACCGTGAAGCTCCTACCCTGACTCCTTCGATGCGGAAGCCTAGCGTGGTGGTGGAACTGAGGCTTTCCCTCCACTGCATGTATCTGGTCTTCAGGACCCCCTGCTGGGCAGACTCCTGGGCCGTGGGAGCCTCTGGGTCCACCGACACCATCTTCTCATACATGTCCTGACGTGGCTTGGGACGCTCCCTCGCCAGACGCAGCTCCTCCTCCTGATACGTACTGCATAGAGATAAAGATATCGATAAAGTTTCAAATAAAGTACACTCTCTCCAGACGCAGCTCCTCCCCCTGATACGTACTGCTTAAGACGTTATATTATTAGTCATAAAGTTATTAATAAACTTTTAAATAAAGATATAAAGTTTTAAATGAAATTATAAAGTTATGAATAATGTTATAGATAAAGATATAAATAAAGTTAGCATTACAGTTATAAATAAAGTGACAGAGTTACACAGAGAGACAGACGGTCACTCACCGGGTGCCCATCTTACAGTCCATGATGGCGGGCGTGTGGAAGAGCGTCAGCAGGTTGTCCATCATGGTGTAGTGCTGTCCCTCATGCTGCACCACGCCGTGGAAGGAGGGAACGAAACCCCTCAGCCGGTCCTCCATCAGCCTCTGGAAGCACCTCTCCTCCCCCACGCAGTGTCTCTTTAACAGCCTCCCATTCTCACCCACCTGGAAACTCTCTGGAGGAGGGAGGGAGGAGAGGAGAGGAGAGGAGAGAGGGAGAGGGGAGGGGGGGGGGGGGGGGGGGGGGGGGGGGGAGGGGAGAGGAGGGAGGAGAGGAGAGAGGGAGAGCGGAGGGAGGAGAGGAGAGAGGGAGAGCGGAGGGGAGAGGAGGGAGGAGAGGAGAGAGGGAGGGAGGAGAGGAGAGGAGAGAGGGAGAGCGGAGGGGAGAGGAGGGAGGAGAGGAGAGAGGGAGAGGGGAGGGGGGGGGAGGGAGGGAGGGGGGAGGGGAGAGGAGGGGGAGAGAGGGAGAGCGGAGGGGAGAGGAGGGAGGAGAGGAGAGAGGGAGGGAGGAGGGGAGAGGAGGGAGGAGAGGAGAGAGGGAGAGGGGAGGTAGAGAGAAGGAGAGAGGGAGGGAGGAGAGGATATTAGAGGAGAGGAGAAATGGGAAAAGGAAGGAAGGGAGGGAACGAGGGAGGAATTGCGTTACAATCTATGAGCAGATCTTCTAGTGTCCAGCAGGACCCGGACTGTGGTACCTGCGTGTCCGACCAGCTGGAGCCAGGGCTGAGTCTCTGTGCTGGGCAGCAGGAGAGGACTCCGCTGGGTCTTCCATGTGTCGTTCTGCATGGAGAGAGAGGTGGTGTAGGGGTGTACAGACCGTCTGACACTCGGGACGGCACACTTAAAACTCACTAACTCAACTGGTTCCTCAGGGGTGGCAGTCTCCATGGAAACAGTCCCTGGTCACTGGACTGGACTAAGAAACCGGGTTCACCCGGGTCTTTAATCAAACATTTACACGTAAAGGCTTGTTTTTAACAATGCAGAAGCCTGGACATAAAATGTTCAAAAGTTCAAATGTGGGTTCAAACAAGTTCAAACTCAATACAGATGATTGATTATGTGTCAATTAGCAATCAATGTGAAAACACAAAACACTGCCCTTGGTCAGGGTGATCAACAATGTTGACCATTATAAATATTATTATTAAAATAATATAATTATACTAATATAATATACATGTATAGTATTTAGTAATGGATTAATGTAACATTATAATATGTTTATATATATAAAATGTGATTATGATTCTTAGAATTATTAACAATAATAATGAATATTATAATTATAATTAGTATATAACATAATATGTTGTACAAAGGAGTATCATATGAATGTAACACTAGTGTGACCAGCAGGGGGCAGCACGGCGCCGCCCGCCGCCCGCCGGACGAGGGACGAGGAAGACGACGCGCCGCCGGGAGGAAGATGGACACCCGAAGAAGAGTTTAACGTTCCCGGCTCTCCTGCCGCCCTGCGGCTCCGCTGGCGGTCACTTACGAACGGCTCGGTGCGTCTCGTTCACCCGAAGGAACATGCTCCTGTAACCGACCAGAGTCCGCTCCCTGGCGCGACGTCAGGGTCAGGGTTCGTTAGGTTAGGGTTCGGGTTCGTTAGGTTCGGGTTCGGGTTCGTTAGGGTTCGTTAGGTTAGGGTTCGTTAGGGTTCGTTAGGTTAGGGTTCGTTAGGGTTCGGGTTCGTTAGGGTTCGGGTTCGTTTCAAAGTGTTCTCGTCGTCCGTGAAATCTCGGCGACATAACTTCGCGTTTGTCGGCGTCGGAAAGATCGATAAAGTTTAACGAGACTTTTTTAAATGACTGTCGTCAACTAATGGCGGAATACCAACAGAAGATACGCTCGTTAGGAACTTGACTTCAGAGAAGTGCTCGAAGTTCGTACGACTTCAAACGCGTCGCGTCGTCCTGTTCCCCGTCCTCTGTGACGTCAGACGGAGGTTCTGGTGACGTACGTACCTCGGAGAACCTCGCAGAACCCCCCGGTTCTCCTGGAGGAGCTTCCATAAAGTATCTGCTCATTAATACTACTGAGTACACACGGTGCTCTCTACTGCCCCGCTGGAGTCTTCTGGAAGTACACCAGACCAGGAGCCTGTAGACCAGGAGCCTGTAGACCAGGAGCCTGTAGACCAGGAGCCTGTAGACCAGGAGCCTGTAGACCAGGAGCCTGTAGACCAGGAGCCTGTAGACCAGGAGCCTGTAGACCAGGAGCCTGTAGACCAGGAGCCTGTAGACCAGGAGCCTGTAGACCAGGAGCCTGTAGACCAGGAGCCTGGTCTGGTGGACCTAACCAGGTACACCAGACCAGGAGCCAGTAGACCAGGAGCCTGGTCTAGTGTACCTAACCAGGGACACCAGACCAGGAGCCTGGTCTGGTGTACCTAACCAGGTACACCAGGCCACCAGACCAGGTACTAGTAGGTAACAGGTCTTGGAAGTGAGTGAATGTTTGGTTCTTAAAGCGTCTGTACTGTGTCTCAGGGGCCATGGAGGCAGGCTCGGTGGTGGAGGAGGACCTGGTGTTCCGAGGGGTGGAGTTCAGCGTGAAGGTGGAGCTGGAGAAGGGTCTGCTGATGGTGGAGATCTCAGACGTGAAGACGGCCGACCAGTGGAGGGGAGAGTTCGATCCTGCCTGTAAGTAACGACTGCATGTGTTCAGATAGATTATTATTATTATTATTATAATTATAGTTATTATGATTATTATTATTACAACATTATGATTATTATGATTATTATTATTACAACATTATGATTATCATAATTATTACAACATTATGATTATTATGATAATTATTATTGTGATGATTATTATAATTACATTATGATTGTTATGATTATTATAATTACATTATAATTACATTATTATTATTATTATTATTACATTATGATTATTATTACTATACAACTTTCCTGTCCTTCTGTAGACATTGAGGACCTCACACGCAAAACTGGAAACTTCAAGCAGTTTCCTATTTTCTGCAGCATGTTGGAGTCGGCCGTCAGAGAAGTAAGACTCCTGGACTCAAGTTGTCGTGAGCTTTACCACACGTGTGACTGACTTCATCAGTTGTATTTTGCAGGTGAGTGACTCAGTGACCCTTGACCTCCTGACCTATGCTGACCTGGAGCTGCTGCGTAACAGGAAGGCGGGGGTCGTAGGTCGTCCTCGAGGTGGTCAGCAGTCTCCAGCCCTCGGTGCCAAAAGATACCTGATCCTTATCTACACCGTGGAGTTTGACCGGTCGGTTCTCCCCTCTGAAGAACCCTCACCCTAACCTCACCTCTCACGTCTCACCCTCACCTCACCCATAACCCTAACCTCACGTCTCACCCTCACCCTAACCCTTAGACCTCACTTGAGCAGGTTAGTTAACTCTTGTAGGTTACAGTCGTTGGTTCTCATGGTGGTCTCTGGGCGTAGGATCCACTACCCGCTGCCCCTCCCCTACCAGGGGAAGCCGGACCCTGCCGTCCTGCAGAGAGAGATCAGAGCCCTGCGGACCCAACTCAACACACTCCCCTCCCACGGGGGTCACCTGGAGACCCAGAGGCTACGAGCAGAGTGGGTCTTCATGTATTTGTTCTTTCATGAATTCATCATCAGAGGGTTTAGCTAAAAACGAAAATACAGTCAGGAATAAATGTGCACACAAACATTTACATAAAATAAAGATGGAAACTCTGAAGTGAAGTGCTCAGGCTGGTCCTGCTCCTCCTCTTCCAGACTGGCTCTGGTGAGGGAGGAGAAACAGGCCCTGGAGCAGCTGCAGGGGGGAGCAGGGAGGGAGGCCGCATGGAGGAGCAGGGAGGCGCTACGAGGCCTGGAGGAGCAGCTGGTGAAGGAGCAGGCCAAGAACCAGCGCTCGGCCAGCAAGAGGAGCCAGGAGCAGCGCCTCCTGGTGGAGCAGGTAGGGCTTCCTGTGATGTCATCACTCTGAGCCTCCAATGTGATGTCATTCTGAGCCTGTAGCTGTCTTCTTCAGAGGTGTGTGTGTGTGTGTGTGTGTGTGTGTGTGTGTGTGTCACCCAGCTGGAGGAGCTGAGGGTGTCAGAGAGTGCGCTCCGGGTCCGTGTGAAGAGCCTGACCAGCGAGCTGGCCTTCCTGAGGAGAGGGTGAGACCTTCCTTCCTTTCCTCCTCCCTCGTTTCCTTTCCTTCACTGGACATGTGTTCTGTAATGTTCTGACTGTTTGTTCTGACTGTTTGTTCTGACTGTTCGTTCTGACTTCCACAGCAGGGTGACGCCCGTCTACTCCGGTGGCTCTCGAGGTGACATCCAGACTTATCGATCTCTCTCCCGGGAGAGGAGTTCTCTGTCCAGGGACAGGGGCCCCGGCGGGGTGGGGGGTCGGGCCCGGTCCGGGTCCCGGGAGCGAGCTGACGGCCGTGTCCTACGCTCGGGGGAGAGGGGCCGCAGAGCCGACTCCTCTGGTCCCCGCGTCCCCAGGGCCTCTCCCTCCCCCAGCGGTAGGAACTCTTCTCTCCCTGACGACGTTAAGCAGAGCTCTGAAGATATTCTGATATTATTTACCTTCTCACATGTCAGGATCTCACGGGCCGCGCTTCGACCCGACCGCCTACATCCAGGACCGCCATCGGCGCCTGAAGGAAGCGGAGATCAAGAAGTACGTTGTCTTGTCTGTGATTGGCTGTTGATCACAGCTCAACGTTAGCAGCAGCAGGAGCGAGATGCTAACGTGCCGCTGCGTGTCACTAGGCTGAGGAAGACGAGGAGAGACATGCTGGCGTCACCCGTCCTGTCTGAGAGGGGGCGGTCCCGCTCCAGGGAGCCCCGCCCCCTCGGAGAACGCTCCGGCAGCCGGGGGAGGAGCCTGTCCACGGAGAGGCGGGGCAGCAGGCCGTCGTCCGCAGGGTCGCTGGTGGACGAGGATCACATGACCAGCGTCCTGCTCAGGTCACAACCTCCAAACAATTCAACTTTATTTATAGAGCGTAACCATGGAAACGACTAGAAAGGTGTGTTTTAAGACTGAGTTTTAAGAGGACAGATTGTGATTGGGTTCCAGGGGCGCAGGACGCTGCCCCCTGTTGGTCTCAGCAGGGAGGAAGGCTGGTTGAGGCTCTTCAGTCTTTTGATGATGTCTGTTTTTGCTGTTTTTCAGAGGAAGGAAACAGACGGTCGGTCGCAGCACGGTGAGTTCTGACTGTCTGTAAAGGTTCTGCTGCCCCAACACAAACTACCAGTGTGTTACCAGTGTGTTACTACGGTGGTGGTGGTTGTTGGGTGAAGGTTTTTGTAGGCGAGTCGGTGTTGGCTAACATTCTGTAGTTGTTTGTGAAATGTGTTATTGTTGTAATATTTATGGTCTGTTTTGCCTCCTAGTCTCGTGGGAACGTGACGGTGGGCAGGAAGCCGCTCTGCAGCACGCCGACGTACAGAAGGAGAGCAGATAGAGGTACCAACCAGTTAGCACCACTACAACCACAACCAGCTAGCACCACTACAACCAGCTAGCACCACTACAACCAGCTAGCACCACTACAACCACAACCAGCTAGCACCACTACAACCACAACCAGCTAGCACCACTACAACCACAACCAGCTAGCACCACTACAACCAGCTAGCACCACTACAACCACAACCAGCTAGCACCACTACAACCAGCTAGCACCACTACAACCAGCTAGCACCACTACAACCACAACCAGCTAGCACCACTACAACCAGCTAGCACCACTACAACCAGCTAGCACCACCACAACCAGCTAGCACCACTACAACCACAACCAGCTAGCACCACTACAACCACAACCAGCTAGCACCACTACAACCACAACCAGCTAGCACCACTACAACCACAACCAGCTAGCACCACTACAACCACAACCAGCTAGCATCACTACAACCACAACCAGCTAGCATCACTACAACCAGGATACATTATAGATTCTCTACCATTACTACAACATAACTGTACTGCTACCTAGCTCTAGGTGCCTCTAGCTATACAGCTAAGCTAACCTCATCCCCCCCAGAGAGCTCCCTGGACGCGGGAACGGAGCTGTCTGAGATCGATGCTCGTCTGCAGGCCCTGCAAGACTACATGAGGGACCTGGACACGGGACCCTAACCCGGACACCTGGACTATAGGAGGTCACGACCTCACCTGCACTCAGACCAGACGTAGGTCTCTCTCTTCTGTGGTCTGGAAGACAGCATGATCTGGTTCACTGGACTAGAACCTGGTCTGGTTTTTGAAGACCCCTTGTGAAGACCTTACGGCTGCTTGTTGTGTTTTTTTTATAACGTAACATTGTGACGTTACTCGGTCACTATATACGTGTATATTATTATAGGTGTATACATAATTTTTTTATGTTCTATTAATGAGTCTTTCAATTGCCATTTTTTAAAAATGTTTTTATATAAAACTTAACAGCCAAGCCTTATTGTTCTGGGTCCGTAGTACGATCACACCAGACCTTATGAATTATATTGACTACTTATAATCATCATTACTGTTTATATAATGATGAAAACTCAGCACGTTGACGGTCTGAACGATCCGTGTAGACATTACACACACACACACACACACACACACACACACACACACACACACACACACACACACACACACACACACACGAGGCGGTCGTTAAACTACGTGGTTTATCAGAAGGCCTTCACACACTAAACCTTTTCACCAATATGATACTCAAGTCTCATTAGGAACACGACTGATTAGGTTTCTAGAAAGAATCACAACCAGCGGGACAACACGGGCGTCCGTCAGCGCTTCTCTTAAACGTGTCATTTAAGCTGTTTAAGGTTCAGAAAGCTGCTGCGATCGCAGAGATTAGGGTCGGTTTACAAACCTCAACTAAGCTTCTTTAGCAGAATGTAGAAATACATTGTTTACATTAAGAGAGATGCTGGTGAAACAAAATGGTGCTCATTGTATTAATGCTCTTACATCGAAGGGTTAGGGGTCAGTCGAGACCAGTGGTCCCAAACCTCTTTTGGCCCATGACCCCATTTCTGGCTCTGAAAATGTTTTAAAATGTTGGCTCAATTTGACCGTTCAAATGAGACCAGACTCTACAGTCCGGTTGAGACCGTGAGCTTCACAGCCCTACTACAGTGTTCTGTTGTCCTGTGTTGGAGCGGGCAGCTGGCGTCGGTTCGTTAGTTAACGAGCGCCAAGGGGGCAGAGCTATGGGAACAGCTGGTCCACCCCAGCGGGACCCTGAGGGGTCACGTGTTCGGATTCTCTCTAGAGTACCGTACTCTGGTTTTACATGTAGGATGCAAAATAAACCAATATGGCAAATATGCAATACAAGCTCAGACCAGTGGGAAAAAACATTAGTTATGTTATGAACAGCCTTAGTTCATAATCAAAACTAATGTATTGAATATTTGCCTAATTTGCTGAAGGAGCGTAAGATAAGAATAATTTTAATTTTTCCCAAATAAACACGAGAACAATATTCACCCTAATATGGCTGATATATAACTAATGTTGTGGTAAAAACCTTTCAAAAAGCATACGAAAGTTCTTGCAAATGTCTTTATTATAAAAACCGGACCAAATATTTTTTCTTTTCACTGCAAAAATACAAAGTAAAGCCATATCAAAGAACCTGCTACAGATACAAGTACGTGGACCTTCTCAACATTACAAAATACCTCGTAGAGACACCCTTACATGTTTACAGTGTTATTCATTAAAGAAACTCAATGACAACAACAGACGGGAACTGAAGACCTGATAAAAAAAGCTTGGTTAGCTAAAGTGCAAATTCACATCCACATATTAGCATCATGAAGCTAATGCTAACACTCACGAAGCTGCTTTATTTAAAATTAAATAAGAACTAAGGACACTCAAGTGGTCCGGGGAAGCTACACCGTGTTGTTCTGCGCTCTCGAGACCCCCTGGGGTGGATTAGCGGTCGCCATGGCAACCTGAATCTCCTGGTTACGCCGGCTGGTTATTATGCTCTCGATGCACTGGGTCAGCTGCAGTAGGAGGTCAACAGTGAGTCACGCTATCACATTAACCCTGTAGTGACATCACAGGTGGACACGCCCACTCACTTGTGATGTCACTATAGGATAGGTGTTGACATCACAAGCGGGGAGATGTATGATGGACAGCTCAGCCTAGCCTGCACTGCGCCAAACTGGCTATTCATCACACACTCCTCCCCCCCCCACTTGTGATGTCACAAATAACTTGCAATGTCTGATCATAAGATCCCAGCCGGCGTTAGGAACCTACCATCTGCTGTCGGTCGAGGACGTTCTCAAACACGGCCTGCCTGCGGTGCCGCTCCTTCTCGTCCGAGCGCTTCCACATCTCAGCGTTGTTGCGAATATCCTTCTCAGACGCCGTCGGATGTTGCAGACTCTGCAAAATAAAATACATTTTAAAAACCGGGCGGTAAAACACGGGTCCTAGCCGTGCCGACGGGGAAGCGGACTCACCACCCGGTCCACGTACTCCTGCAGGCTGACGCAGCGTAGTGACTTCACGGAGACGAACGCTTCGTTCACCACCCCCTGGATTTGCTTCACCAGACCCTGGAGAGACACAAGTCATCTGCTACGGACTTCTAACTCTTCAGCCAGGACACAGTTTCAGAGAGGGGAGAAGGAGGTGAGAGAGAGGTGGTGAGGGTGTGTACCATCAGCTGGTCGTTGGTCTTCATCTGCAGGGTGCTAGGGTTGAGGTCAGGGTCTGAGGTCTGGAGAGGGAGCCCACCCGGCTTGGGCTGCTTGTTCAGTAGGAAGACGCCCTGGTGGGAGAACAGAGGGCTTAAAGGAGTACTGGTCTGCTTGCGGTACCTCCGCCTCATACTGTTAGCTCTAGTGTTAGCGGTTAGCAGTATGTTAGCTCCAGTGTTAGCGGTTAGTTCTAGTGTTAGCAGTTAGCAGTATGTTAGCTCTAGTGTTAGCAGTTAGCAGTATGTTAGCTCTAGTGTTAGCGGTTAGTTCTAGTGTTAGCAGTATGTTAGCTCTAGTGTTAGCGGTTAGCAGTTAGCAGTATGTTAGCTCTAGTGTTAGCGGGTAGCAGTATGTTAGCTCTACTACTTCTACTTCTACTTCTACTACTTCAGTGTTAGCGGTTAGTTCTAGTGTTAGCAGTTAGCAGTATGTTAGCTCTAGTGTTAGCGGTTAGCAGTATGTTAGCTCTAGTGTTAGCGGTTAGTTCTAGTGTTAGCAGTATGTTAGCTCTAGTGTTAGCGGGTAGCAGTATGTTAGCTCTAGTGTTAGCATTAGCAGTATGTTAGCTCTAGTGTTAGCGGTACCTCTGCTTCGTACTCGGCCCAGGCTGCCTTGCGCTCAGCAGTATGTTAGCTCTAGTGTTAGCATTAGCAGTATGTTAGCTCTAGTGTTAGCGGTACCTCTGCTTCGTACTCGGCCCAGGCTGCCTTGCGCTCAGCAGTATGTTAGCTCTAGTGTTAGCATTAGCAGTATGTTAGCTCTAGTGTTAGCATTAGCAGTATGTTAGCTCTAGTGTTAGCGGTACCTCTGCTTCGTACTCGGCCCAGGCTGCCTTGCGCTCCGCCTCGCTGAGCTCCTCGTCAGCCTTGTGGTCCAGCAGGGTCTCGTGCTCGTGGTACGACACGATCTGGTCCTTACAGCTCTTGAGCAGCTCCAACAAGACCACGTCCTGCACAGGGAGCATGCTACCGTATTACACTGTACACTACACTGTACACTACACTGTACACTACACTGTATATCACACTGTATACTACACTACACTGTACACTACACTGTATATCACACTGTATATTACACTACACTGTACACTACACTGTATATCACACTGTATATTACACTACATTGTATACTACACTACACTACACTGTATATCACACTGTATATTACACTGTACACTACACTATACTACACTGTATACTACACTGTATCTCAGGGGCTGGTAAGGTTTTCCTCTCTGGGACAGGTCGAAACCAGTGCTATACTAGTTTATACTAGCAGTGTAAACCAGTATAGTACTAGTATAAACCAGTGCTATACTAGTTTATACTAGCAGTGTAAACCAGTATAGTACTAGTATAAACCAGTGCTATACTAGTTTTACTAGCAGTGTAAAGCAGTATACAGTAGTACTGGTTGTACTAGCAGCGTAAAGCAGTATAGTACTAGTTGTACTAGCAGTGTAAACCAGTATAGTACTAGTTTTACTAGCAGTGTAAAGCAGTATAGTACTAGTATAAACCAGTATAGTACTGGTTGTACTAGCAGTGTAAAGCAGTATAGTACTAGTTGTACTAGCAGTGTAAACCAGTATAGTACTGGTTGTACGAGCAGTGTAAAGCAGAACCTCTGGCTTCATGGTGGTGGTGATGCGTTTGCTCCTCTTGGAGTTGGGGTCATCCAGCATGTCCGGTTCGAACATGTAGAGCTCTGTGAGTTCGAAGAGGGTGAAGTGTCTCTCGATCTG
>OOFB01032970.1:0-10518 GCA_900323305.1 Trachyrincus murrayi | reverse complement strand
TCATCTAAAATAAAGACTCTGTGACCCACCCAGCTGCCTATCGCCTTAGTATAAAAAAAGTCTCATTTCTAAACTGATCACAATGTTCTCAGATTAACATATGAACCACAGTGTGTTTGTGTGTGTGTGTGTGTGTGTGTGTGTGTGTGTGTGTGTGTGTGTGTGTGTGTGTGTGTGTTTGCCGTCCTTGAGTGAGGCGAGGGTGATAGAGTGGTGTGGCCTGGCCTTGAGCTGTAGTAGCATTAGCGTTAGCGTTAGCTTGCTAAATAGACCAATAGTTCTGATGGGCCGCGTGACATCACTGTGCTGGTATGTATCTGGTGCACATGTGACTGAGGACCTTTGTGGGGCCATACGCCTGTGCTGACTCCCTCTCTCTTTGTGTGTGAATGTGTGTGTGTGTGTGTGTGTGTGTGTGTGTGTGTGTGTGTGTGTGTGTGTATCAGTGTATATTTCTCATGATCTCTCCACACAACCCCCAGTGTGATTCGCTTCTTAATCAACAATGAGTCTCTCAGATGGCAGGCCTCTCTTCCATCTTCTAGCAGAGCTACAAGCTAGGCTACAGGGCTATGAGTTAGGAGGATACAGAGATACAAGCTAGGCTACAGGGCTATGAGTTAGGAGGATACAGGGATACAAGCTAGGCTACAGGGCTATGAGTTAGGAGGATACAGAGATACAAGCTAGGCTACAGGGCTATGCTAGGCTTAAAGTTAGAGGATACAGAGATACAAGCTAGGCTACAGGGCTATACCTATACACTAGGCTTAAGAGTTATAAGCTAGGATACAGAGCTACAAGCTAGGCTACAGGGCTATGAGTTAGGAGGATACAGAGATACAAGCTAGGCTACAGGGCTATACCTATATGCTAGGCTTAAGAGTTATAAGCTAGGATACAGAGATACAAGCTAGGCCACAGGGCTATACCTATATGCTAGGCTTAAGAGTTATTTAATGATTTTTTGAAGCTCAAGCTATCTAAATGTGTGCTTCTTGGTGATTTCATATTGACAATGCTTCCGATAAATTTGCTTTTAGTTTTATTAATATATTTTAATCTCATTCAACATGTAACAGGACCTACACACATCAGACGATCTGGACCTTGTTTTTACTCTTGGTTTAAATGTTGATTCTGTTTCTCCTGAGGATCTTTTCATTTCAGATCATAATTGTGTTTTATTTGACTTGTCTTTTAATTTTGATATTTTACCTTGTCGTCGTGTAATTAACTGTCGCATCCTAAACCATCTCTCTGCGGCAAAGTTTTCTGAATAACAGCCCTGTTATTATGTCAAATAGTGACCTTGATTCTCAAGTGCTATCTTTTAATCTCGAGTCTTTCAGTCCTGGATAAAGTTGCTCCTACAAGGACTCGAGTGGCTCCTCCCCCTGGATGAACGACGGTGTTCTTTTAAACCAACCTGTTGGTTTAGAACAGAGCGTTCTAAAGTTCACTATCAGTATTTAAATAACTTTTAATTGACTTAATGACATGGCTAAGGATGCCAGAGCTACATCATTTTCTAACCTTAGATCAAATGGTTGACGTAATCCCAGAATCCTGTTTGACACCACCAGTAGCACCATCCGTTTGACACCATCAGTAACATCATCTCCTACATCACCTGCTGTTCCAATGTCTTTCCCTCCTTCCTTGTTAAGCTACACTGTTCTTTGTTTCTTCATTCCATTGGTCCATGTGTGCTCTCCATAATCAATAACCTGCTGACATCTGGTCATGTCCCAGCTTATTTCAAACAGGCCGCACTTCAACCACTAATCAAAACTAATCTGGACCCGTCTTTGCCCCAGAACTACAGGACTATTTATAAGTCACCTTTTATAGCGATGGTCTTAGAAACAGCGGTTACTAAGCAGCTCACAGCTGTCTTAGATGAGCACAACATTTCCGACCAGGTTTCAGTCTGGTTTCCACCGGTTGCATTCAACAGAGACAGCTCTTCTCGGAGTCTCAAATGATCTGTGAATGCAGAGTGGTGCAGGAAAATGTTCTGTATTGGTACTATTGGATCTCAGTGCCGCTTTTTGATAACTGTGGACCACCGTATATTGACTGAGAGGCTCAGGCAGTGGGTGGGCATCTCTGGATCAGCTTTGGATTGGTTTTCTCGGTTACAGTTCATAATTATGCCTCATCAACTGAATCTCTGTTTTGTGGTGTTCCCCAGGGTTCTCCCCTGGGCCCGATGCTGTTTGCATTGCACGTGTACAGGCAGATAATAATAATTTTAAAGGTATCTCCTTCCATTGTTATGCGGACGATATTTAATTATACATTCCGTTTAAGCCTCAAAATATTTAAAAACTGTCTGTTTTACTAAACTGCATCAACTCTATAAAGGATTGGATGGCAGATCATTTTCTTCAGATAAATACTGATAAAACAGAAGTTATTTTTTCAGCCCCACATGGCGTTGTCCCGAAGGTGATGGAAAGTCTTGGCTCTTTATCGTCTTCTGTTAAACCTACCCTTTGTGATCTAGGCGTTTCTATGGGCCAGGCTTTGAGTCTTGACCAGCATGTAAATTGTTTGGCTACAGGGCTATATGCTAGGCTTCAAAGCTACACGCCAGGCTAGAGAGCTACAAGCTAAGCTACAGGGCTACAAGCTAGGCTAGAGAGCTACAAGCTAGGCTACAGGGCTATATGCTAGGCTTCAAAGCTACACGCTAGGCTAGAGACCTACAAGCTAGGCTAGAGACCTACAAACTAGGCTAGAGACCTACAAGCTAGACTACAGGGCTATATGCTAGGCTTCAAAGCGACATGCTAGGCTAGAGACCTACAAGCTAGCCTAGAGACCTACAAGCTAGGCTACACAAAACGGAGTGTTGACGCACATGGGGTCAATTATGTACAAACGAGTGTGTGTGCGTGTGTGTGCGTATGCACACGTGTTTGTTTGTTTGTGTGTGTGTGTGTGTGTGTGTGTGTGTGTGTGTTTGTGTGTGCGTGTGTTTCCTGTGCCAAAGGTCTGGGATTGTCACATCTGCAATTCCCATGTGGCCTTTACTTGCAATTCCAGAAATTCACACAAACAGACTGGTGACGTCTATCCTCGGTACGACAAATATCAGATGTGTTTCTGATTCTCCTTCTTTCCCTGTTTTTCCGATCTCTGGTCCACGACACACGTTTTTGTGACTAGCCGTTTAGTTCACCGCTAGTCAAAGGTGCTCCTGTCTAAAGGCAACACGTTCCCTCTTATTCCATCTCCGATGCACATGAACTCAGATGAACTCCTTTGTACACTAAGTCTTATCAGATGTGTTCAATGACTTAACACGTGTCGATTAATTATTCAGCTAACACAACAGTCACGCTCACACGTAACTCCCACTCCACACATAGCCCTTTTAAAAACAGCCAGTGTGCTGCTATTTTATTTGATAATCATCCAACATGACTTACGGTAGATAGATACAGTGCGTGTCATTAACAAGCAGGTGGGGGTTAGCGTCCTTGCTGAAGGATGCTACAGGTTACACGGCAGAACCTTTCGGCAAAAACCTTTCGGCATCCTAACCACGAGAGACTACCTTGTCCTGTGTTGACGGCAGGAAGAACATTTGACTCTTTTCCACCGACCCTTGGACACATTTTCAGAGTTTATTAACACAGAAGAACTCCTCTGAGACGTTAGATATTTTCCCACCAGATAAAGAGAGAGAGAGAGAGAGAGATGGGGAGAGAGTACACATGGCAATGATTTGAGTGCTTGTGAGAACTCAAAACTCAAAGTGAAGCCTGTTGGTCTTCTGTCCGTCACTGTTAGCTTCTCATGACGCCAACATCAACATGCTAACTTCCTGTTGTGGAACACTGACTGGCCAATCGGACGGGCGCGTTTAGACCAGTGTCTAAAACTGGCACATGTTCACATCCGCACTCACTCTGAGAGGAATACACAGACGCACACACACACACACACACACACACACGGATGGTCCACATACAACATACACATGCACACACATACACACACGTAAACACACAACATGTGACATGAGCTCAGCAGTGAGGTGTATCTGAGGTGTGAGCGAGTGCACACACACACACACACACACACACACACACACACACACACACACACACACACACACACACACACACACACATAGTACAGTGTGTTCCTGGCTCAATCTCACTGATAGGCAGGGAGACGCCTGCTGTCTCACCACACCTACCATCACCCTCTCTCTCTCTCTCTTTCTCTCTCTCTCTCTCTCTCTCTCTCTCTCTCTCTCTCTTTCTCTCTCTCTCTCTCTCTCTCTCTCTCCAGCTCTAGGTCTCTCTCTCCACTTGTCTATTTCTGTGTGTATTTGTTCAGCTCGGCTCGGAGGCCATGAAAGACAGGACAGGAGGAAGGGAGGAAGAGAGGGAGGGAGAGGAAGAGAGATGAGAGGGAGGGAGGGAGAGAGAAGAAGAGAAGGCTGTGGGAACGGAAAGGAGGGGGGAGGAGGGGGTGAAGACACCATTTTATTGTCGATGTTTGCTCTCTTTTGTCAAGTCTCGTTTTGTTGTTGTGTGCTGTGATGTGTCATGTTATGCTGCGTTGTTTTGTCCTACAGCCTTGTGCTGTGGGTTAGGGTTAGGGTTAGGCTAACCCTAACCCTAACCCTTTGTTGTTTTGTCCTACAGCCTTGTGCTGTAGGACACAACTTCTACACAACACAACAAGACAACACAACGTCTACACCAGGTCTATTCAATTAGCGGCACGCGGGCCGGATACGGCCCCCCTCAAATTTTCTACGGCCCGCGCAAGTCCGGCAAGATTTTTTTTTTAATGTAATACATTTTAAACCATGCCGGCATTTCTTTATTCTTTCACTCCCTGCCGGACTTGTCCGCTCCGTCGGCCGGCCAGCATCGCGGGCAAAAGCTAACCCTAACCCTTTGTTGTTTTGTTGCTGTCTTGTGCATTACGTTGTGTTAAAGTTGTGCTGTGTTTTTGTGTTGTCTTGAAGTTACGTTGTGTTGTGCCTTCTTGTTGTGTTGAAGTTGTGTTGTGTCGAAGTTGAAGTTGTGTTATCCTGTGTAGAAGTTGTGTTATCTTGTTGTGTTGTGTTGACGTTGTGTTGTGTAGAAATTGTGTAGAAATTGTGTTATCTTGTTGTGTTGTGTAGAAGTTGTGTAGAAGTTGTGTAGAAGTTGTGTTATCTTGTTGTGTAGACGTTGTGTTGTCTTGTTGTGTTGTGTAGAAGTTGTGTTGTTGTGTTGTCTTGTTGTGTAGACGTTGTGTTATCTTGTTGTGTAGACATTGTGTTGTCTTGTTGTGTTGTCTTGTTGTGTAGACATTGTGTAGCATCATGGTATCACACGTCCAGGAAGTGTCCAGGAATGGCACACGCCGCGCCCTCGCTCCTCTGGTCTCTTACATCACCCATTGTTTTGATTTCCACCGAACACCCGAAAAAACTCCTGGAAGGAAAGTTCTGGAACTCAACAGTACATCAACAACATTTGGTTTTCCACACAGCTTCAAATTAAACGTTGTTGACTGAACGGTCAGCTCTTTCAGCCACTTCAACACAAATGAAGGAAATCGTAAAAAGACAGAAATAAAAAGAGTATTTCCATGCTTTTAATTGTTCTCGTGGGTTCAGTGAACTGTGCTTCGGGTCAAGTTATCCAAAGCGTTTTGGGCTGGAGGTTAGCTCCATGAAGCCAACAGTACATAGGTTATTTTACATAATTTGCTTTTATCTTTTTGTCAGGTTTTTTTCCCTGCTTAAAGTCATTAGTGTGTGTCTGTGACAAAGAACGAGATAGACAAAGAGAGATGGAGTGTGTGAGAGAGAGGGAGAGAGGGAGAGGGTGAGAGAGATGAGAGTTGGGGCAGCAGTGGGAGAAAAGTACATAAAAACCTTGTTCAAATTGAGTTCAGCCACACAATCTGGAAGCTTCTGGTGTTTCTATGGAAACCGAATCAGTTGAGGTCACTGTCATTCACTTAAACACGCCAGTGCAGCTGGACTCTCACTCACCCTCAACAAACACTCACTCTCTCACTCCCTCCCTCCCGCCCTCCCTCACTCTCTCCCTCACTCATTCACTCTCTCACTCACTCCCTCCCTCCCCCACTCTCTCACTCCCTCCCTCCCTCACTCTCTCCCTCACTCATTCACTCTCTCACTCTCTCACTCCCTCACTCTCTCACTCTCTCACCCACTCACCCATGCAAGGTTCCACTGGTTGCGCTCCAATCAGAGAGCAGTAAACGGAACCACATGTGGACTGGTTTACTCACAGCATCCCAACATTCTTCGTCGTGAGCTCACTCGTCAGGACACGCCCCCCCTTCCAGGGTCGCCAGGAGCAACGCCAGCAGCCAATCAGCAGTTGGTAGCGGGGGCGCAATAATATTTGAAGGTTAGCAGGTCATGCTAGGTTTCATTTTATGGTGCCTTTTAAAAACACCACAAACATATAAACAGCAAAATAGACCTAACAACTACAATTACCCTGTGTGTGTGTGTGTGTGTGGGGGGGGGGGGTGTGTGTGTGGGTGTGTCTGTGTATTTGAAGGGAAAGTGTGTTCAAGTTAAACTGTTTAAACTGCGTAAACAGTTTAACTGTTGTTTTTTTTAGTTGTTTTTAACTTAAAATGACCAGAATATGCCTGCAGATATTGTTTCAAATATTTATACGTATGCTCCGGCCGCGAGCGTTCCTTGCGACAAGGTAAAATGATGGATGAACAGTAGCTAACCTGGCCTGAATATGAATATGTCAGGGCATGATGGACAGTTACATAAACACGGTCTGCTCCCCTGACTGGTGAGAGGGCATTCACAGCAGCCTACACTTCCTGTTGTCTGTACCCCGCACCACTTCCTGGAAATGTTTTCCTATTTACATTCAAGTGGACCAGGGTTCGCCTGGAAGCCCCCCCGAGACCACCGGTAGTTGAAGAGGTAAATCGGGAGGGTTGCTGGTTCAACCCCCTGCTTCAAGAGGGTCGCCGCCTCGCATCGCTGACTCAGACGTCGTCTATGAGCGTTGGTGAATGAGAGACGAGAAGCTAGGGCTTTGAGTTGCGACAGTGATTAGAAGCACGCTGTTAACTCAATGGTTGGTGTCCACACATGGGATTTTACTGCAAGTTCAACTTTGAATTCTCCACCAATAAAGTACAGTATGACACAGTACTGACTCCACTCCAACACGTTGGAAAATACACAGCTGCTAAGCCACGAAAGAACAAAAACGAAAGCCCTAGCACGTGTGTGTGTGTGTGTTGTGTGTGTGTGTGTGTGTGTGTGTGTGCGTGCGTGCACGTGCGTGTGCGTGTGCGTATGTGCACACGCAATCTATTGCATCTATTGAATCTGTGAAACTGCCCATCACATTTCAATTGATTGAAATCAACTCCACTCTTGTACAGTGTTTTACTGACGTACTGAGGTCACCTTACTGCTGGGAAAGGGAGGAACGAGCCGAACGAGAGAACAATTCCACAATAAGGCTTTTGTTTTCCTCCATCTTGGATCTGTCTGTCCACACTCATCCAGGTGGAATTAATTTGTCGCCCGAGAGAGCTGGCCGGCCGGCCGGTTGCGTAACTCACGACAGCCGAGGAGACGTCCTGGGTGTGCGCCTTTGTGCCTCCATGGGTTTGTAACTCAATCCTTCCTCTCGCTTTCTGTTCTGTTCCTTCCTTTGTCTCGTTGTCCTTCAAGTTTTCAGTTCAAATCTTTGTCCCTACTTTATGCATCTTCCTCATCCTCCTTCTTCCTCTTCTTCATTTTCTTCTTGTGTCCTCCTTTCAGTTGCCTAACTTTAATCCATAAAGATTTCATTTAAGGATTTAAGTCACACACACACACACACACATACGCACATGCACATGGACACGCACATGCACACACACATACGCACACGCACATGCACACACATGCACATGCACACACACGTGCACATGTACACACACACACACACACACACACTTTCAAATGGTCCTCACTTTCTCAACAGACCTCCACCAGGCCCCCTGGTGTGTTTCTATTGGCTGACCAGACACGGACCCCCAGGTGTGCCCCCCCCCCCCAGGCTCTGGCCCTGGGAGAGAGAGAGAGAGAGAGAGAGAGAGAGAGAGAGAGAGAGAGAGCACAGAGAGGACAAATAAAGAAAGACAGAATGAAAGGAAGAAATGAAGAAAGAAGACTAGTCTAGAACCAATGTTGTAATAGTGTCCACGTGTTGGAAGGCATGGGGCCCCCAGGGGCCATGTATTGGAGAGGGGCCTCCATTATGTTCTGATTGCATCTTGAACTACTCAGTTGCTGTCATGAACTAGCTATGAGTGCATGCTCTGTGGCCAGTGTGTGTGTGTGTGTGTGTGTGTGTGTGTGTGTGTGTGTGTGTGTGTGCGTGCGTGCGTGTGTGTGTGTGTGTGAATGTATTTTAGTGCACGTTGTTTGTGAGCGCACCAATGCAGCATGGATTTAATTAAACTGGAAGCATCTGAAGCATTTGAACTTTTATTTGCATTTCAACCGAACATTACGCACATAAAACACAATACGAGCGGACGGTGTCGAAAGCTCTTGTGGGACTTTGGGCCAGTTCAGCAAAAACACACCAGCGCCTGTTGTGCAGACGCACTGAAAGTGCGGAGATGCGTGAATAACGAATGGTTCCAATTTTCCCCGCGCGCATCCCACAGGAGCCCTGAAACGAGACGCGGCTGCGTTTAACGCGCGAGAAGCACATGCGTGTTGCTTACCTCGGTGTATTCGGTGTATTCGGTGTATCCGGTGTCACGGCTGGGAAGCTAATTGCGGCCACCGGTGAACGCGCGCTGCTCTGCGTTAATTGCTCCATGTGGTCTTCTGCGCTACTGAGCCAGCGATATTTTTAATTGGACCCCCTCACTTAAATGGGTTTGGAGCTAATGCATATTCCGTAATGCCTTTGTTTTTGTAGAGCAGTTATTGGTTTTAGAAGGCGAGTGTAGTTAGGAGCCGTGCTTTCCTCACTTGTACACCTGTCTGTCACACAGAGATCAGATCACAGTTCTCTGATCCGCTGTACGGAGAGGCCGAGCGCGAGGTAAACCCGTGACGAATCGTATTGATGTTGGTATTTCACAAAGAATTCGAACAATCTGCTGTAAGTACAGTAAGATTGATGTCCTATTTGGGGGAGGCAAAACCTTCACATCCTAGACCGCCATTAAAGAGGACCCGACCTAAATCCACTTCACGGGGATATAGCGGCTGAACTCTGCGGTGAAAGTTCAGCCAGGATACGGTCACGGCGGGGAGGAACCCGGGGCCCCAGGCCGAGCCGATACGGTCTCTGACACGGCGGGGAGGAACCCGGGGCCCCAGGCCGAGCCGATACGGTCTCTGACACGGCGGGGAGGAACCCGGGGCCCCAGGCCGAGCCCCTTTCGCTGTCTTGAGTTCCCAGCTGCGCGGCCCCGCCCTTCTCCCTCTCTGGGCTCTGCTGGTCGGCTCCAGAAACACACACACATTCACACACACATACACACACACACACACACACACACACATACACACACCTCGGTAAGAGGTTTACCTGCCCAGACCAACAAGCGTCTATCGGTGGACTATACGGCGCGCTGCAGGGACATATCGACTAGTTCTTGGTCTTTTACAGAGAGAAACATACCAGGCAAGTATCTTTTTTTTGCCGACATTACGAGAGTTCATATATTTGTGACATGTTGGAAATGTGTGTGAGCTCGCGTGTGGCCGATAGCAGGGGCAGGCGCGCCCCACTTATTGAATAGGCCGATTGTGATCCATTATGTTCCGGACAAAAAGGGGAACAATCTACCGGCTCTACCGGTGGTGTTTTGTGTTCCGATCATAATGAAGTGTTGAACGGTCCTCGGCTGGCTCCGACGCGTGTTGGACCTTCTGGTTTCACGGCACCTAATCATCCAGACCTCGGTTAGGACGCGCCGGGCAACTCACGTTAAGGAGCTTACCAGCTTCAGAGCTCCGTGGTGATAGGCTAGGCTTGGTCTTTACAGCCTAACGGTGGAGCCACTGTTTGTTTCAATAACAGACATGCCGTGGAAAAACTGATCATATATGTCATTATTGACGATGGTGGTTATATTTGTGTGTGTGTGTGTGTGTGTGTGTGTGTGTGTGTGTGTGTGTGTGTGTGTGTGTGTGTGTGTGTGTGTGTGTGTGTGTGTGTGTGTGTGTGTGTGTGTGTTTGCCGTCCTTGAGTGAGGCGAGGGTGATAGAGTGGTGTGGCCTGGCCTTGAGCTGTAGTAGCATTAGCGTTAGCGTTAGCTTGCTAAATAGACCAATAGTTCTGATGGGCCGCGTGACATCACTGTGCTGGTATGTATCTGGTGCACATGTGACTGAGGACCTTTGTGGGGCCATACGCCTGTGCTGACTCCCTCTCTCTTTGTGTGTGAATGTGTGTGTGTGTGTGTGTGTGTGTGTGTGTGTGTGTGTGTGTGTGTGTGTATCAGTGTATATTTCTCATGATCTCT
>OOFB01032969.1:0-10036 GCA_900323305.1 Trachyrincus murrayi | reverse complement strand
TCAAAGACGCCTCCCTATCTGGGGAAACGTGCGTGACCTTGTTTCCTTGCTGAGAAAGATGCAGCGCTGGCGGTGGGACAAGAAGGAGATGGAGAGAGAGAGGGAGAGAGAGGAAGATAGAGGAAGAGATGGGGAGAGAGAGAGATGAGCAGAGGAAGAGAGCGAGAGATGGGGAGAGAGAGGGAGTTAGAGAGAGTGAGAGAGGAGAGAGAGGGAGTTAGAGAGAGAGAGAGAGAGAGCGAGAGAGAGAGAGAGAGAGAGAGAGAGAGAAGATGGGGAGAGAGAGAGAGAGAGAGAGAGAGAGAGAGAGAGAGCGAGAGAGAGAGAGAGAGAGAGAAGATGGGGAGAGAGAGGGAGTTAGAGAGAGAGAGAGGGAGTTAGAGAGAGAGAGAGAGAGAGAGTGGGAGAGAGAGATGGGAGTGGCGGAGGAGGTGGAGTAGCTTCCAAACCCACATCAAAAGGAATAAATAATTGTTTCTGCTGGTTTTGTTATTGTGATATGGATCAGCAAACCAGCGAGTGGCGAGGAGGAAGCTTTGATTTCAGGCAGCCTTCCTGGAGAGGGCTTCTTCTGTCGGCAGCTAAGTAGGGAGAAGCGAAGGCCTATCTGATTAAACTCCTGTTTGTTTTAATCTCCCCACTCTCCTGCCCCAGGGGAGACCTACAGAGAGGGAGAGAGTGGAGCGGATGGGACGCTGCCCCCTGCAGGAGGTCCGCCAGGCCCAATAACACTGTGCTTCAGTCAGGGAATTGTGCCGCAGCAGTAATCATCATAAGAACAATAACAATGAGCATGATCAGATAAGAGCGCTTATTCACAGAAATGTACGTGCACGATGATTCTAATAGTATTGTATGTTATTTATAAAGCACTTTGTCAAAGGATTCTGAAATAAAAAGACACAGTGAAGAGCCAGGCAGGCCATTGGAGTCAAGTGTATACATTATATACATTAACAGCCTGTTTAACACGGTGAGTGGTCAGTCACTAGAATCACTACCCTGACAAGGGAGGGGAGATGTAGGCCTGGGACTGTGGAAGGTGGGGTGGATAGAGATGGAGCCGGAGAGGGAATGTCAATCGTGAGACTTTCCAGCGTTTGAAGGAACATACAATCGATGATCGAGATGGTAAGCGTTCCTCGTCTGCTCATTTGTCAGCATGTCCACACCTTCTGTTCAGTAGATCACCTCGGTTTCATTATCTGGTTCCTCGCCCCTTCACTTCACGTCTGAGGTCTGTGACGAACAGACCACCAGCTGGTTGCTATGGGGACACCACTGATGGGGTAGGGTGTTTCACTGGGGGAAACATGAATTATACATGCGCTCTTTAGCTAAACAGTGAGACACTTTGATACTTTTTCTTTCGCACCTTTTTTTGCATTATTACTGCTCTGAACCGGCAGGTTGGTATTCATGTTGACTGTCCACATTTCAGTTTTTTGTTTGTTTCACAGAGTTGACGGCGGCCAAAGAACGAGAGAGACAGCAGAGACCGGACGCCGGGAGCCTGCATGGGGAGTTGGGCATGATTATTGTTTATAAAGCCAAAGCTTCTTCTCACATGCTAATTGGATGCTATGAATCTAGGATCCAGTTAGCATGATTATTGTTTATAAAGCCAAAGCTTCTTCTCACATGGTAATTGGATGCTATGAATCTAGCATCCAGACTGACACATACACAGATACATAACGTGGAAAGTGTTAAAAAAACATCTTCTTTGTACTGTGCACTATACTAGATGGCTCGTTACCTATCATAATCATAAAGACAGTCTGACTCTGAATAATGTAACCTACTAATGTACTACAAAATAATGTGTATAAAATAACTCATTAAAATATTTTGTGCTACAGAAAAAAATCTCTTAGGCCGACTATTAACCAACCCAAACACAGTAGGCCTACATGTTGGCCTAAATACACACATTTAAAGAACATGGTCTTTGGTTGCCATGGTTGCCCACAGATCAGATCAGCTTTCTTTGATGTCCGGTTATCACTTTTATATACAACATATACCCCACTGTGACATCTGATTGGGCGCCCGCTGGAAACAGGAACCAGATGAGATTCTGACAGAAACTCAATGCCAGCAAACAGGAACTGCTCGAGAAACAAAGGAGACAGCGATCCCACCACCGCTGGTTACTCAATGGAAAAATTGTCTCGTCGGGATCATTTCAACACATAGCGAGACAGCGGGAGGCGGTGCTCCCCGTCTCCGTCAGTAAACAGGCCCCTCCATCCACATCCGCCAGACAGAGCTCGTTACGACGCGCACATCAAACGCATGACGCAACCCACGATTTAAATATTGAATCGATTCGCGGCGGCGGGGCCGATCGGCGAGAGCTGCCGTACAGCTGCCGCAGACACCGAGACAGATGTATATTTTAGCAGCCGCTTCCTCGCTAAACTGCCTAATGGCCTCGGGGATGTTATTGATGAAAATGAGACGCGCGGATCTGCTGCGATGTCTCTTGGGACTCGAGTAAGTGGAAAGGACTCCGTGCGTGCACCCCCCGCCTCACCCTCCTTTTCGTCCCCCCTCATCTCCCTCGCTTCTCCTCTCCCTCCTCCCCCCTTCCCTGACAGGAGGTTCCTCTAGCGACAGGGACCAGGCATCAGAGACTAACAAGCTGTAATGGTCTCCAGCCAGGCCTGTCTCTCTCCACTGTTCGCCTTCCTTGTTTAATTGCAACAAGCCTCGCAGAACGGGCCTCCAAACAGACAGGGGAGGCCCACCAAACTGATTGCAACTAGCACAGCTTATGTTGGTGCTATTGGGCATGTTTAGAGATGAACCATGGACGGAGACAATCGTTTTGGCATAAAACGGCACAGGATTGTGTACCCATGTAACTACATTTGCTCTAATATAAGTTAAAATGTTTGCTTTGAATTCGTTAGTCTTCAAGGGCCTCCTTCTCATGCTGCCCTCTGGTTTCAATGGTCTCCCTGGGTGTCGAAAACTGACCAGATATCAGTTACCATCGTGACCTTTGGTCTGATTCTTATCTCAAAAGGTCCAATGTAGATGAAAGTAAAAAAACACGTAAAACTTCAAAACAAGTAGAAAGTTGAAACCTTTTTTGTTTTTATTTTATAGACAACGTAATATCTAAATACCTTTGCTCAATACAAATCACAATTGATTTTGAGCAAATAATATGTACTTTTCGTTTGGTTCAGGTGGCCGTGTATCCTGTCTCTAGAGCTTCTGCAGTACTCACAGTGGTTCAGTGTTCCTCGCCTCCTCCGCAGGGCCAGGAGGGGGCCAGGAGGGCTGGCCCTGTTGTGGGGCTTTGTTGTGGGGCTCCGTGTTTGTAGAGTTGTACCCTGAACACTGATTGGTTTAATTCATCCTAACCATCCTGAGTGTTTATTCAATTACTGCAGCTTGGTTTCTTGAGAAAATGAAGGAGAACAGTATTATGCAGTAAGTGCAGTTTGCGGACACAGAAACCATGAATGTGTCCTCTAGCCAAAAGAAAAAATCTAACTTTAGGTTTTGTTTGTAGTCCAAAGCCATTTAGATCATTTTTCTTTGGCGCTGTGAAGCATTCTTGAGTCTGTTTATTTTCAGTTGTGTGACAGATGTGTACTTAAAAGGTAGCATTAAAGCTTAATTAACCGGGACCTTTGATGTAAAATAGCATTACAGAATGCTAGGTTATGTGAAGGGGCTGTGAGATGCTAACTTCTCACCAAGGACCTGCCCTAAATGTTCAGCAGTCAATATTCCATCCTTGTTTGCCAAAGCCTCTGGTCCCTCTGTTATTGTTAGTTTATTTAAACATCTTGGTTCCTCCTCATCTCACTAGAGACTGTGTTCAGTTTTAAGCACTTTCTGCTTTAAGCAGTTTCGGGTTCACACGATATTTTACACACAACAGAACAAAGGGTACACACAAGGCGCCATCGTACTAAGGAAATATACATATTGTTGTAATATTTGTAAAAGTGCACCGTGACCCCAGAAGAAAATGACATTACACAACAATACACACATACAAGCAGGGATATATGTTGAACTCGTGAGACCGGCGTGTTTGTCTTTTTTCATTCATATTAATCATAAGTAGATGACTTTCTCGTTCCTCAAGATTTCTCTGGAGTAGCAATCTTGCTTGAATAAAACAGTCCAGTTCCCATCAGCCAGAAGAGGCAGGAATGACTTGTTCTCATCCCAGCTGTGGTCACTCTGACCTGGGCTCCTCTGAAGGATGTGATGCTGCTGATCATCTAGGGCCACATTCAGCTTCCACACTCCTCATGTGTAGCACCATATGCCCCCTGGTCAGATTGGCACGCAGGCCACTAGAGGGCCAGTGTACAAAAGCTGACAGGACAGCATTTAGAGTAACATTTAGAGTAACTTGGAGTTCATGTGTCTGTGAGTCCTACATTTCATCTCGGGAGTAAAGTGGCGTTCTAAATATCGGAGGATCGTCCGATAGATGTGGCCTCATCGAGACAGTTTGATGTGCAGAATCCAGCGTTTCTTTTCAGAGTGTATTTTCCATTGTAGAATAACAAGTTAATCGAGATGCGTCGGTGTGTGTTCCTGAAGTGCTGACGTGTTAGACGGTCACGGAAAGAAAGTTTTCAAACTCCGACTTGTTTGTCTTAGTGTGCTAATGCTGAAACTACAAGTGTATAAACGGAGAGCTTATTGGCTTGTCTTGAGTGCAGCTGTCCAGCGCTGCTTGCTAATGTCTGCAGCTCTCAGCTTTGGCACACTTCAAAGTTCCCTTGAAATTCGGTTATGTGTTTATTTCAGACGGACTCGGAGAAGGGCCTAATCAACAGGCCGACTTGAAGGTCTTAAAGGTTCCACTTTGAAAGAGAGATCAGTAGCCGCTTACATCCAAACTCACTTTGGATGTAGGAGAGGTGTGGGCATAAATTACGCCTTGGACAGTGGATGAAATGAATATGAAATTGAAGCATTTGGATCTGAGTGTTCAGAGTGGATGAAAGGTACAAAAAAGGGGGGGGGTTAAAATGCATCTCCAAAAGGAGCTTACATTTTCTATAATATTAAACCAACTCAGCCTTTGATCTTTTAATCCCGTTCTTATACGGTGGTGAGATAAGCAGGCGTGACTAACCTCTCTTTCTCAGCCTATCTAGTAGTCAAGAAAGAGCAGAGCCCACATAATGAGCTCTTTTACCGCCTTTTGAAGACAAATTGGACTGGAATTCCATGTTTAATGGATCCCCTTTTCAACAGAATTCTGTTTAAAGTCAAAAGATGGCCAGTTGCGTTATGAGCCCCCCACTAAACAGAGTGCGGGCGCCCGGGTTTCATTTGAAACTTGGAGATTTTTTGTCTAAATTACCTGCTGGTGATATTTCATAGCATGACTTAATCTGACCGAGTCATTCAGGTTGACCGGTGAATGCAGTTAATGGGACCTCTCTATGTTTACCATTTACTCAAACATAGCATGCAGATGTGTCTCCAGTAATTGATTAGATATCACTTCCAAAACAATGGCAATAATAGCCAATAATTATCTGTCCATAATTACTGTGTATGTAGTCGGTTACAAAGTATTTTAATGATGACATTGACATACAAAGGGCCACAAGCAAAGCGCCTGCCTTTACTCTTCTGCTTGTGGTTCTGGTAGGACTCTAATGCGTCTTGTATGCATCTTGGATATGTATCCGTATCTCTAGCTTATTCCCAGATGCATTTTAATACCTGGCGTAAACAAGGACTGAGGCTATGAGTCAATTGTGCTGTTTGCTGTCAGTTAAGGTGCGTTTAGGCTTTTGTTCTTGCAGGCAATTTAGGTGTCAGTTACCTGGGAATCAGTTGGTCCAGAGTGCATTTCTTTGTGTAATCATATCTGTCAAGCTGAAAGATAATTAACCTGTACAGCTCTACGAAGCACCAGTTAGGCTGGTTGACCCTGCCTCCCAGCAGGTACAGTTAAAAAGGAGAATTTCGCCTTCAGTGTTCACTCTCATTATACTTATATACTCCTGTCACTCTTGTAACAATCAAATCTGAGACCCAATCATTAGCTTGATACTAAGCCTCCAAAAAGCATCTGTGTGAAAGCTGTGACTTTGGAATCTTTGTAGGGCAGGATTCACACACACAAGGCCTCTAAAGACTGTTCCTGCTTCATTCTATCTTTATAGCAGATAAAAGGTTAGCTCAATGCTTTCTAAGTTGAAACTTTGCCAGTTGCTTTCTTGTGCCGCCAGAGGCTGTGTTGAACCTTTAATTGGGCATTATTTCTCCTCCCTTGTTGTGTCTCCCGTGTCTTTCGCTCCCTCTCCGTATTCCACACGCAGTAATGTTATTTACATCGCCATGGCGCTTTCATCTCATCTCTTTATTATTCAACGGCACGGCATCGGATGTAAAAGACACTCGGCCTTATAAAGACTTTCTCTCTTGTTTTGATCCTATGCATTTGTTTCTCCCCATTCGTTTATGTTCCGGCATCTTGCCCGTCCAATCCTATTCTGGTTATGAAGTGGAGAGAGAGAGCGAGGCTGTGTGTGTGTGTGTGTGGTTGTGTGTGTGTGTGTGTGTGTGTGGTTGTGTGTGTGTGTGTGTGTGGGGGGGGGGGAGGGGTCACGGGGGACCGGGCGTTGTTGAACAAGGCCAATTTGTTTAAAGGCTGGACGCCGGGACTGGGAGCGCCAACAGAGACATATTCACATTACATTTGTGTTTTTACACTTCTGAGGGGAACGCCATCATGTGGCTGTTTTCATCTGGCCTTTTGATGCTGGTTATAGGAGAAGGCTGCCATTGTCCTCCCCGTGGCCCGCGGGCATGTTGCAGGCTATGTGCAGTGAGCCAATGGAGGGTTGGCTAGGGTGGCTAAATGTCACAGACACAGATTACTGTGAGCCTGTGTTTGTGATGCCTATCTTCATTCAGCTCTGCGTCTCTTCTTCCCTCTGTCCCCCGAGCGACTGCGTCTCCGTCCCAGACGAACATGTCTCTTGGTCTGGTTCCTCATCTGGAGATAGCCTCTCTCTCTCTCTCCCCCCCCTGTCCCCCCCGTCCCCTCTCTCTTGGGACCCTCACTCTGGGAGCGTCTGGGGCACCTGCCATGGCTTAAATCAGTTTGCTCTGATATCCACAACAAAGGACCCGGGCCCAATAATACCTTTCACCCTAAACATGGCACGTCATAAAGCACTCGCTTGAATACTGCTTAGAGAGCCGAGACAAATCGCTGCTCCATTTGAGGATTTCCAAGGAATGTTTGTGGACCAGAAGCACACTAGAATATGCAGCGTCCGGGCACATGCCAAGTAACTCTCACAGTACACAAAAACCCCTAAAAACCCCCAAAAACCCAGTATGCCTATTTTATTTAACTTCATACACAGATAGCGCCTTTTATGTATTTCTATTTGTTGCGATGCTAAAATGACAACCCATATGAAGGCTAATTATCGCCACGTTCCGTTTGACCGGGACCAATCCCTGGTCCCCAGATGCCTGCAGTATGGGGTGCAGTCACAGAGCGTTTGTGCACATGGAGAACGAGCGTCCGTGCACTGCAGATGGTTCCCATTGGAACTCACTGGTGGATCTTTGATTCATTACACAACTCGACTCAATACCCAGCACTGACTTTGATATATAGGTCTGTTTTGTGAAATGTGGCTATTCAAAGCATCTCTCTCTCTTAATTGCTACCAAACACTGTCAGATCCTGTTTTTCCTAAAATTTAAAAGGAGCCGTAGAAAGCATCCTAAATGTCCATATGTTTCGGATACCACTGTACACCACAAACAGAACATGCGCCTATTGCCATGGAAACCAATAGAGCCATATTGCACATTTCTATGGTATATATTTTCCTCCATTCGAAAGAGATTACATTGATTATGGTATGTATAAAGATGAGAGCATTATTAAGTATAAGTATTAAGTATAATGTAAGTTTTATTAATTAACTAATTACTCGTGTTCATTTATTCATACTCTTGGTGGGAATAATATGTATCCAAACGATCGTCAATACATGTAGCAGGAGTAATTATTAGTAATTGTATGAAATGTGTCTTGCCTACCAGACACATGGTCCTTTATCTGCAAATCAGTGTCATTCTTGCAGATATACACGGGTAGACGTTGGGAGGCCTACATTTTGCTCCAGTGATCCTTTTGGACTCAATTGACTAACTATATCAACTGTACACAATTATGTAAATAGGTTTCCCGTATTGTTTTAATCAATATTGGAGGCTATGCACACGCAAGTACTTTTGAACTCTGTTTAAGGCACTGAACGAGTAAAACTCCCACACACATTATTTAAATCAGACACAATACAACACTGACATGCATAGTAAACAAATCAAAATCTGAAAAAAAGGTTTACACAAGACGTAGTACACAAGAAACGTTTTGAAAGAATGCAAGCAGGATTTGTCTACGCCAGAATGAGCACTTGCTAAATAAAACCTACTGAATGATTGAAAACGAAAGAAAATAAATAATACGATTCTTTGTTGATTTGTAGATCTATATCTGTAGCATCATAGTAGAAACCATTGTACTCACACTACTACGTACGGCTAATACATGTAATTAAATTATGAATATATATATATATATATATTCAATATATATATTCAATATATTGTGGTCATTTTCAGGAATACCATAAGAATCCGGTAATGTTTTCCCATTAGTGAGAACTAATTTGTTTCTGTAATCGGTGTAGTAGGAGGCTTGATGTTGAAAGCCATGTTCATAAATCAGAATTGTTTTCGTTACCCAGTTAACTAAAGCTAGCCTTCTAACATTTCTTAGAATTACAAGAGGGAATATTCTGTCAGTTATCACTGACTCGATTAGTCTTCGAGTCAGTGATGTTAGGATGACACTAGCAAACAAACGCTATGTTACATTAATATGCAAAAGAAAGTCAAACCAACATATTCACCTCTGGAAATAGCGTTTTATCATTCCATTATGCTTTAGGCTTCACAAGGAAAAATGCAATACAATACCATTTATAAATTGATTACAATAGTGTAGTTACTAATGTGACCACAGTAGTTCATGGTAACAATACGGTTTATTGCCCCCTGTCTGTGAAACCTGTCTATAGAGCAGATCACTAGGCCAGGCAGAACCACAGAACCTGTGTGTGTGCGTGTGTGTGTGTGTGTGTGTGTGTGTGTGTGTGTGTGTGTGTGTGTGTGTGTGTGTGTGTGTGTGTGTGTGTGTGTGTGTGTGTGTGTGTGTGTGTGTGTGTGTGTGTGTGTGAGGATAGTGTAGTAGTGGCTAGGATGTTTGACTCCCAGCCGACTTCCATCCACATATGTCATCTGTTCATGTAGCGTATTTATTTGAATAGGCTTGTTCATTTTCGATTTTTGACGAATTGGGTTATTTGTTATGAAGCAACAACAGAGCAAAGTAGTGGACAGGACTAGTGTAACCCATAAGACCTTTGTGGCGGTTCGTCTTATCATCTGCTCCGCTAAAGTGCTGCTGCTATCTGGTCCCTTAAGGTTTAATGCCCTTTCCCTTGCCCCGCTTGAAATGCTTTCACATCCCTCTCATACATCAACACCTCTGTCCTGTGACCTGCCGTCACTGCAGCGTGTGTGCTGAGCAGTTTGGTCGGGTAATATCCCGGATACATATTCACGATGTGTAACATTTATGTCGTTAAATCATGTCATTTAAGGATTTTAAGTAAAGCATGGATTAGAGTAGACCCACGGGGAACCAAGATACACATTAGACACTCATGTAGATGTGTTTGTGTGTGTGCGTGTTTCAGTAGCTTATGGCTCTATCAGAACAGGAATGAAAAGAGTGTGCAGCTGTATATCTGAAAAAAAAACCTTTAACATTAAGCTTCTCAGGCAACTCTTAGGTTTAATACACCTTCATCATTCTAGAAAAGCTTTGTTGGAGAGCTCTGCACACACACACACACACACACACACACACACACACACACACACACACACACACGCACACTCACACACACAAAAAAGTCTCATTTCTACAGAGGGT
>OOFB01032962.1:9454-20288 GCA_900323305.1 Trachyrincus murrayi | reverse complement strand
CCCCCCCCTCTCTTCCATGCTGGACTTATGCTGTCTCAGCGCTCTCTGGCTAGTCTGGCATCACATTGTGTGTTTTGGTTTGTTGTTGCTGTTCCTTGTTGAATTCTGGGCTCTGTATAGCAACCACACACTCGCCTGACCACACACTCTGGCCCCCAGAGTAACACGTGGAAGAACGCCAAGCAGGTCAAAGGTCGTACAGGTCACCGCCTTTCTCTTTGTTTATTTCTGTTTTGTTTCAATAAATAAATCCGCTGTACGGGACAAACTGCTGCTGCCTCAGAGACGGCGTGGTCTGGATAAGATGGTTGGTTTGTTCGGTTTAGCAGTTGAAAGCATATGAGCACGAGCGGAAGAGAGCATAGATAGAGAGCAGCTTTCCTCATCTGCAGGTTTAGTTTGTAGTCTTCAGATGAGTGGTTATGTTGTCTCGCCCGGTCCGTCCGGCCATCCTTCTGTTGGAAAGCACCGGCCAGACAGGAGCAGTGCATAAAAATAACTCTACAAAAATGTTTAACCTTTTATGGTAATGTTTTGATTTGAATTTCTCAAAACGGCGAGAGATGGAGCCTGAAAATACACGCATCCAAAAGAAAACCCTGTGTAAACAGAGAATACATTGACAACATGCATTAAAATATATACAAGTTGGTCATATAATGAAAGGGTTGGTAAAGGAAGCCTGTAAAATAAATGCAGGCTAGGAAAGTGTACAGTTAAAGTCCTTCAGACATAATTGTAGAACTAGAACCAATTCTAGAACTCTGGTGTATTCTAGAACTTTGGCAAGCCAGCCACTGGTGTTCCGCCCAATCAGTCGACAGCAGCTCCGATACAGGAAGTGCCCGTTTTCACTGAGCTTGGCATTTCGGTTAGCATCCAGTCAGTTACTTCCTGTCCGGGCGTTGCTCAATCACATGGTCTCCAGGGCTACCAGTGGCGCCGCGGAGTGACTGGGAAGCAGATAATGACGCGGATAGTCGTCCTGATAAGTAGGACGGTTCAATATCCTCTGTCTTCGTGTCCTCCTGCACATTTCTGTGGTGTGCATCATAATCAGGAGGCACGGCCACAAATATCTCTGACATATGAGGTTTGAAAAATGCAAAAGGGAGTTTTCTCACCTGTTGGGTTAAAGGAGGGACACAAGGACACTTTCAAGCCTGCAAATATTTAACAGCTAAACCCCTGGGGGCTGTTTAGTACTGACCAACTCAGATGCTAATAGGGCTCATTTGTTAATTTGTCTGTTAGGAATGTCTGGCCAAGTGACAAGGAGTATTTATTTTCCCAGTGTGAAATATAGTTTAGATATGTTAACAGACAGACGTCACAAAGCGCAGCGAGTCGGTTAATTTACTGCATGAGAAAACGTCTCTTTTGTCCCGTAGCTTTCTCTGCTCTGGGTTAATAATTATCTCCTTAACAACAATGTGTATATACTAGTTCATTCACAGTTCAGATAACACTGTTTGGATTCGGAACATCCATCATTTAGATGATGACTTCCTGATTCCAAGGAAGCGACCCAGGTCATGTGACGGGGTAAAGGCAGAGAGAGAGAGAGAGAGAGAGAGAGAGAGGTGGGGTGGAGAGACACTAGCACATGGTCAGCAGTGACTCTTGTCGAAAAGCCGATTTGTCTCCAGCCGATATTTAGCCGAGGATGGCTGTGTGACAACTTCATGGATTTTCTGTACACGCCGAAGGTGAGTTTGCATGGTTCCACCACAATGGACTGAAATAACTCTCCAATCAAGGGTCTGCCCACACAGTACCCAACTCTCACCCAGTTGGCTTGTTTAGCCTATCGGGCGTATTATGAAATAGCCATGAGCGGTTTTAAGATGACTAAGAACCCTCAACATGAATATCCTCTGGTTTGTGGTTAATCTAGCAGCGGATTTGTTTACATTCACACTCCTTTATCCAAAGTTACAAGTGAGGCTGAGAGCAATCAGAGCATACAATCAAGATTGGAGCACTACAGGAAACGTTAGTGCTGTGTGACCGAGTGTCTAAAAGAACACCTGGACAAGGTGCCGAGTGGCTCTATGAATCCGGTCATTGGTTTTATTAGTGATGGCCCAAAAAGGGACTTCAAAGTTTCTGAATTCCCCAACGGCGGTACAGCGAAACAAAGAGCGTTCCAGATGACCGCCGCTGAAATGGCACAAATCTGCTGGGTTCCCAGTGCGTGGTAGACCGCTGGCCAGACGCCGTCTCTCCCTCTAATACATCACTGATTACTGGTAGTCACCGGCGCGATGCTGGTCGCACCTGGCTTAAAGAGTAACCAGCAGCTCTTGGAGTGCGTGTCTGTCTTACTGGTCTGGAGGTCCATGCTGGTGATCATTTTCTGTGTCTCCAGGGAGATCCCACCAATCAACAGCAAGGAGATTCTTTATGTATGCGCCAAAGTAAAACGTTTGATTGTCGCGGTAATATTTTCAATATTATCGGTTGGAATGTTTTGGCCGCTTTGAGAAGTGTGAGAATAAATTGGATGACATTAATTTAGTCTCCACCTGAGTTGTCTATCAGTAGGTGATGCTCGGGGCTCCGGTTACTACAGAAGTCCGTAGAGGCCATGCAATGTTATTGATTTGGGTTCCGTTATGTCGAGATCACGACTTATTGATCTCGTGATCACGGGATAACAGAAGTTGTTTTGTCGAGATCACGACTTATTGATCTCGTGATCACGGGATAACAGAAGTTGTTTTGTCGAGATCACGACTTATTGATCTCGTGATCACGGGATAACAGAAGTTGTTTTGTCGAGATCACGACTTATTGATCTCGTGATCACGGGATAACAGAAGTTGTTTTGTCGAGATCACGACTTATTGATCTCGTGATCACGGGATAACAGAAGTTGTTTTGTCTTGATCACGACTTATTGATCTCGTGATCACGGGATCACAGAAGTTGTTTTGTCGTGATCATAACTTATTGCTCTCGTGATCACGAGATAACAGAAGTTGTTTTGTTGTGATCGTGAGATAAACAATTGTTGTGAAAGCATTAACAAATCAAGACACGTGGCGTTTCAGTTATCCTAGGATACTAGCCTAGGCAGTCAGAGATGTACTGACTGATAGCTGCTACTAGGATGGCCGCATTACATTTGACTTTGACCACGGATTGACACATGCATAAATTGCAATATGTTTATCAATAATTGACAACTTCCAAATTAGTGTACGACACTTGAAAAGGAGACATAGTCATATTTGCGCCTTTACCGGCGTGGGCATTACAGTAACCCTGAGCCCTAGCCAGCCAGCTAGAGGGACCGGGACACGTCTTCATGGTTACAGAATGATGTTTGAGAGATGTCCCATACATTGTTAATGCTTTCACAATAACTGTTTATCTCGTTTAACTGTTTATCTCACGAGATAAATAAGCGGTGATCTCGAGATTACGGAACCCAATGTAGTATAACATCGTATGGCCTCGACGGACGCCCGTAGGTTACTACTGTAGGAGTGATACACGTGCTTTCATCTCATCCCGTTGGACATATCTTAATCACACGACATAAACTTTATTAGCTGATAACTGCTCAAATCTAGCCATGCTTTCCCTCCTTTTCAAAAGCCCATAAGATAACTTGGAAGTTCTTCCACTCTTAAACATCCAGATTCTGATTACGCAATTGACACAGTATTGAAAGCAATGTTCATATGTGTTTCAATTAAATGCAATGTATATTTAAAAATAGATGCATTAAGATAACATTCCAGCCTTACCCAGTATTTGATTCGCTGGGAAACTCGGATTACATAATAGATAAGGGCTCCACTGATTGGCTGAGACAAGAAAACAAAATAGGAAGAGAAATTAGAAAATGACCATTCTCACACACACACACACACACACACACACACACACACACACACACACACACACACAACACTTCTCCTTCTACTGCTGACTGAAGCCACCATACTGCTTATAAACAGTCCATGTTCTCTTTCTCTGTACAAGACCAAACATGGGCGTCCATTTTGTTGTCTTTAGTGTTTATAGTTGAGAAAGGAACTGGGCCCTTGTAGTGTTGCATCATCGACGACCTCACACCCTCCCTCCTCCCTCCTCCCTCTGCTGAGGCTGCAGTATTAGAGGATTGAGTAGCTCAGGACAGATCACCTCTCAGATCACCTCACACAAGCACGCACACACACACGCACGCCGCACACACGCACACGCACTCTCTCTTTCTCGTCCTCTACAGAGGACATACAGTATAGTACAGATATGTACAGCACACTACCTCACAGTCACTATAATAACATTATTATAATAATACGTTAAACAGAGTTTCTTCAAACCGAAGGCATTGAGATGAGGAACATTGTTGTATAGTTGATTTGTATAGTTATAACATATGTGTACCAACCCCAAAATGTCAAACATCCACTTTGCAAAACAATTTGAATGAATATTTTAACCAAATCCACAATGGGAAAGGCAGCCTGGTCACGTTTTTCTTCCCTTGAATCTGTTGGTAAAACTAGTTGAGGGTTGCCGTGATGATTGACAGGTCTGAGTGGCATCACATGTCACAGTCACATGACTCACTCTGTCACATGACTCACTCTGTCACAGTCTGCTGCGATGGCCACTGCATTGATTATATACCGTGCCAGCCAACATGGGTTGTTCAGAAACGAGTTATGAGATGACACTTACCAACGAGCACTGAAGGGACTGACAGACACATGGAAAGTCACCTTTAGGTAAAGTCACCTGTTATTAAAGTAACCTGTCAGTAAAGTAAAGTCACCTGTTAGTAAAGTCACCAGTCAGTAAAGTAAAGTCACCTGTTAGTAAAGTAAAGTCACCTGTTAGTAAAGTCACCAGTCAGTAAAGTAAAGTCACCTGTTAGTAAAGTTAAGTCACCTGTTAGTAAAGTCATCTGTCAGTAAAGTCACCTGTAGTTAAAGTCACCAGTAGATAAAGTCACCTATAGGTAAAGTCAGTAGTCACCTGTAGGTAAAGTCACCTGTAGTTAAAGTCAGTAAAGTCACCTGTAGGTAACATATGTGTACCAACCCCAAAATGTCAAACATCCACTTTGCAAAACAATTTGAATGAATATTTTAACCAAATCCACAATGGGAAAGGCAGCCTGGTCACGTTTTTCTTCCCTTGAATCTGTTGGTAAAACTAGTTGAGGGTTGCCGTGATGATTGACAGGTCTGAGTGGCATCACATGTCACAGTCACATGACTCACTCTGTCACAGTCACATGACTCACTCTGTCACAGTCTGCTGTGATGGCCACTGCATTGATTATATACCGTGCCAGCCAACATGGGTTGTTCAGAAACTAGTTATGAGATGACACTTACCAACGAGCACTGAAGGGACTGACAGACACATGGAAAGTCACCTTTAGGTAAAGTCACCTGTTATTAAAGTAACCTGTCAGTAAAGTAAAGTCACCTGTTAGTAAAGTAAAGTCACCTGTTAGTAAAGTTAAGTCACCTGTTAGTAAAGTCATCTGTCAGTAAAGTCACCTGTAGTTAAAGTCACCTATAGGTAAAGTCAGTAGTCACCTGTAGGTAAAGTCAGTAAAGTCACCTGTAGGTAAAGTCACCTGTAGGTAAAGTCAGTAAAGACACCTGTAGTTAAAGTCACCTGTAGGTAAAGTCACCTGTAGGTAAAGTCATCTGTAGGTAAAGTCACCTGTAGGTAAAGTCACCTGGAGGTAAAGTCATCTGTAGGTAACGTCAGTAAAGTCACCTGTAGTTAAAGTCACCTGGAGGTCAAGTCACCTGTAGGTAAAGTCATCTGTAGGTAACGTCAGCAAAGTCACCTGTAGTTAAAGTCACCTGTAGGTAAAGTCACCTGTAGGTAAAGTCATACCTGGAGGTAAAGTCACCTGGAGGTAAAGTCATCTGTAGGTAACGTCAGTAAAGTCACCTGTAGGTAAAGTCACCTGTAGGTAAAGTCATCTGTAGGTAACGTTAGTAAAGTCACCTGTAGGTAAAGTCACCTGTAGGTAAAGTCATCTGTAGGTAACGTTAGTAAAGTCACCTGTAGGTAAAGTGAGTAAAGTCATCTGTAGGTAAAGTCAGTAAAGTCACCTGGAGGTAAAGTCACCTGTAGGTAAAGTCAGTAAAGACACCTGTAGGTAAAGTCACCTGTAGGTAAAGTCACCTGTAGGTAAAGTCAGTAAAGTCACCTGTAGTTAAAGTCACCTGTAGGTAAAGTCAGTAAAGTCACCTGTAGTTAAAGTCACCTGGAGGTAAAGTCAATAGTCACCTGTAGGTAAAGTCACCTGTAGTTAAAGTCACCTGGAGGTAAAGTCACCTGTAGGTAAAGTCATCTGTAAGTAGTCAGTAAAGTCACCTGTTATTAAAGTCACCTGTAGGTAAAGTCATTTGTAGGTAACGTCAGTAAAGTCACCTGTAGTTAAAGTCACCTGGAGGTAACGTCAGTAGTCACCTGTAGGTAAAGTCACCTGTAGTTAAAGTCACCTGTAGGTAAAGTCAGTAAAGTCACCTGGAGGTCAAGTCACCTGTAGGTAAAGTCATCTGTAGGTAACGTCAGCAAAGTCACCTGTAGTTAAAGTCACCTGGAGGTAAAGTCACCTGTAGGTAAAGTCATCTGTAAGTAGTCAGTAAAGTCACCTGTTATTAAAGTCACCTGTAGGTAAAGTCATTTGTAGGTAAAGTCAGTAAAGTCACCTGGAGGTAAAGTAATCTGTAGGTAAAGTCAGTAAAGTCACCTGTTATTAAAGTCATCTGTAGGTAACGTCAGTAAAGTCACCTGTAGGTAAAGTCATCTGTAGGTGAAGTCAGTAAAGTCACCTGTAGGTAAAGTCATCTGTAGGTAACGTCAGTAAAGTCACCTGTAGGTAAAGTCACCTGTAGGTAAAGTCATCTGTAAGTAGTCAGTAAAGTCACCTGTTATTAAAGTCACCTGTAGGTAAAGTCATTTGTAGGTAACGTCAGTAAAGTCACCTGTAGTTAAAGTCACCTGGAGGTAACGTCAGTAAAGTCACCTGTAGTTAAAGTCACCTGTAGGTAAAGTCACGTGGAGGTAACTTGGAGGTTACCTGTAGGGCACCTGTGAAGCTGCCTCACGTGATCGTCATGAAGTTTAGTTATGGACGTTCTTTAAAGTTTACAACAAGTGTTTGAACCTCAAGTATGCACTAAATCATATGGTGTGGAGCAATGATCTTTCTCACACACGACACACATTCACTCTACACACACATGCACATAAACACTATATGTGCACATACGAATACACATACTCTATACTTATGCACACTTACATAACACACACACACACACACACACACACACACACTCTGCCAGCCACCCCTTGTCCGCAGGGTAGAGTTGTGTCCTTCAAGGCTGATTGACCCAGAGCACCTCGGTCAATATTTGGCCTCCATGTCGCCAAGTGGAAATGTGAACGGCACGCCAAGCCGACCGATTGTGTGTGTTTGTTTGAACATCTCTTTTCCTTTTCAAGCGACGTGCGTGTGGCTGTGAGTGTGTGTTCAAAGTGGGAATGAAAGAGGTGTTTATTCTACCCAGCATGAGGGCTGATAGGGTCCTGATTACAGCGGTCACGAGGGTTTAATAAGTGCTGGTAGCTAGCACCACCGCTAGCCGCTCTTAATAGAAGCGCCCTGATTCACGCTCCACTGTTGCCATGGTAGTCAGCCGCTGACACCTCGTCATCGCCGCAAACGCTCTCCGCCATTCCCACACACACACGCGCGCACTAGCATGAGCCAGGTAAGTCTCCTTAACGACTAACCCACCTGCTTTCAGGCATATCGTTGAATTAGTCGTCGTCCAATTAAGGTTAATCGTTATGATGATGTCATTGTTTGTAATGGCTCGGTCGTTCCTCGGCCAGCTGGCCGGTCAAGCAGGGCTTGGTTTAGCTCCACATGGTTTAGCTGAGTGGAAAATCTTTCACCTCTGAAGATTTCTCGCACATCTTTCCCATGTCTAGAGATTTACCGTGAAACCCTGATCTGTGAAGCAGTAAAACTGCATGACAAGGACCGTAGTGTACAGGAGACTAGGATGGTAGTGTACAGGAGACAAGGACCGGAGTGTACAGGAGACTAGGATGGTAGTGTATAGGAGACAAGGATGGGTAGTGAATAGGAGACAAGGACCGTAGTGTACAGGAGAGGAGGTTATGTTTTTTATGACGGCTAAATAAACAAAATGTTGAATGCTGACAGATTGCGGTTTAAGGATATGAAATATAAGCCTGAGGATTTATATTGTGTAAATATGATCTACATTCTACTGTGCTGTTCCTGGATCAGACAGATAATTATGTATGTATCTTCTAAATGTTCAAACTACTGCAGTCAGACTGTGAGAAGGTCAGTAGAACAAGCTCCCATTACATCCAGCTATGCTGATGTTTTTAATGAGAACTGCCGATGGCGTATTCTCGCCGCGAATGTCGCGATCTATGAACCGTGCGTAGGGGTCAGAGGTCAGGTGACTACCTACCTTGTGTCTGCTGGATCTGGACTGGTTAGTTTTTTATGGTGAATCGAACCTTGGGTCAATATTGGATGTGTGCCCAGCAGCCCAACCTGAGTTCCTCTGTTCGTCGTCTCACTCTCACCTGGGTGTGTGTGTTTACACACTGGTCAAATGTCAACACATCCTCTACCAGCGGGTCATGGGAATGGAAGGTTCTTTTTTCAGGAAGATATTTGAATCATGTTTTTATTTCTGATGGATTGACTTATAAATGACATGTGTTTAATGTATGTCGAATGTCCCGTGTTGAATATGATGGAAAACTAGACATGACTTGTATGTCACAATTGTGATTCTGTTGTGTTGTATGGATCTGGATCAATCAAAACCTGGATAAATTCATCAATCAATAGCAATGTAAATACTAACATCTAAAACTGTATCTCTTCTATATTAACGTATTAATCAAAAGGCAATCACCGAAATCATCATCACAAGGCCAGTTTTGTCTTTAAAAGTATAGATTAACTTGCAATCTTTTACCTTGCGATCTCCTTTCCTTAACGCCTGATCCAGATACCACGCCTTTATTTTGATAGGATTTTCTCCATGTTATGGAAAAACCCCATGGGGTTGGTTACACGTGTCAGCGTGTGAGGGCTGGGGGGTTAACCTAGACAGCTGTAGGGTTCTGTATGTGATACCACAGTTCTCCGTAAGAACCCACCAGGGGGTCCCTGAACCTGGTGGAGCCCCCCCCCCCCCCAACCTCAATGGGAAGGGAGCAGGAGACAAGAGAAGGTGAGAGGACCGAGGAGGAGACAAGAGGGGAGGAGAGCAGAGGTGACTAAGGGAGGAGAGGAGAGCAGAGCAGAGGTGACTAAGGGAGGAGAGGCGATGGGAGGACGGGGGGAGGAGAGGAGAGAGGGCTGGAGGAGAGCAGAGGGGTGGAGAAGAGAAGGAGAGGGGTGGAGGAGAGGAGGAGAGGGCAGTGCTCCTACCCACCACCAGGGGAGAGTTCAGTATAGGGACCAGGTCTTGGGTTTCCTGAGAACGCTCTCGGTGGTGGTGAGGTTAGGTTACCATAGCGATGCCCCTCCCTGCGTCTGCCGCAGAAGGGGGTCACAGCGGGCGCCAAGGGCAACGTGCGGTATCCACGGCAACGGGGCTAGCGGACGTGCTGGGTGGGAATGAATCTACCTGCTGTCCTCCTCCTCTCCTCCATCTCTTCCTTGTCCAAATAAACAGCTGTGCTGCAGGCTACAGGGCTACAGTGGCATGCTTGGGCAGGATAGTCTAGTAGTTAGGGTGTTTGACTCCCAGCTGAAAGCTTCTGGGTTCGATCCCCAATGTCTGCAGTCTAATCTTTAGTCATCCTAGCGCAAGATGACCCTTAACCCCTACCGGCTCCTTAATGACATGTATCTGAACGCACTTTGGATAAAAGCATCAGTTAAATGACTATACTATACTAAATACAAATATACCAGAACAGCATCTGTCTTTTCTGGGTCACATGACTTCTGTCATGAAGTAAAACAGCTATTGATGACAGCAGGCACGTGTTGTTTCTAACGGGGCTAATTTGACAGTCACAGCATCATTATGATCCGCTGCTCGCTGCGGTGGGAGATTATCTGCACCGCCGCGTCCTCTGGTGGCGGTGCATGTGAACTGCGCCCACTAACTCCCAGAGGTTTCATGACAGGAGGAGGTCGTCTGTTCCCAAATGAGATGCTTTTAACACATTTCCCTTCCATTTAAGATATATAATATAATAATATAATATTACATTTTATATTACATTATTTTAAAATATCATACATTTAAAAACAAACAAAAAAATACATTTTATATACAAATTGGATATAAAAAATGTAGGAAAATGTAACATTTTACATAAAAAATATTATTTAACAAATATAATGTTTTATATAAAAAGCACAGGAACACGTTGAGTGTTAAAACGTAAAAAGAGACGCAGCGGACTGGACGTTTATTGAGCCAGCTTAATTCATCATGTGTTTTTGTCTGTTCTCTGCAGCCCGCGGCCCCCACCTCCTCGCTCCGCGTGGCCCCTCGGCCCGAGGAAGAGGAGGATGAAGACGACCTGAACAAGGCGCTGGGCGTCCAGCGCTTCCAGCAGATCCTGAGCCCCGCCCCCGTCGTCCCCGACGACCAGCACCGCAACTACCATGAGGAGGACATCGAGTGTAAGCTGTGTGTGTGTGTGTGTGTGTGTGTGTGTGTGTGTGTGTGTGTGTGTGTGTGTGTGTGTGTGTGTGTGTGTGTGTGTGTGTGTGTGTGTGTGTGTGTGTGTGTGTGTGTGTGAGAAATTCCACTCC
>OOFB01032933.1:0-15267 GCA_900323305.1 Trachyrincus murrayi | reverse complement strand
ACACACACACACACTCACTCCCCCCACACACACACACACTCACTCCCCCCACACACACATGCTCCCCGTCACCCATTTTACACTAAGCATTCTGATTGACAGCTACAGCTGCAAGTGTTCCGATGGGCCTTCAGCTGTGAGGCTTCATAAAGCTATGAACCACACACACACGCACGCACGCACGTACGCACGCACACGCACACACACACACACACCGCCTCCCCTCCCCCCTTCTCTCTGCAGGCTTTCCCATAGCAACAGGCTATAAGTCAGGCAACCCCCCCCCCCCCCCCCCCCCCCCCCCCATCACTTGCCTTGTGGAAAAACAGCCAGAGAGAACGGTGCAGGTAAAGGCAAACTCCTGCAGAATAAACGTGAATAACTTAAATGGATTACGGATTTTTGTATTTGTATAAACATTACAAAATGTAGCATGGAAACAGACATTACATTACAGTCATTTAGCAGACGCTTTTATCCAAAGCGACTTCCAATAAGTGCATTCAACATAGGTAGGCAAGAAAACTACTAGTCACCAGAAATCGTAAGTGCATTTCCTTCCTAAACAAGCAACTAAGAACATAACTAGTGTTACGGTAAGAGTGCAATAAGTTAGCAACCTACTTTATCTTAAACAAATGAGACAAATAAGAGAATCAAAATAAACAATAGCTAAGACAAATAAGTGAACCAAATAAACAAGAGCTAAGACAAATAAGTGCATCGAATAAACAAGAGCCAATAAACAAGAGCTCAGACACATAATTGACGACAGGCCGTTGCACAACGCTACCTTGAACTTCCCCTGTGACTAAACATGGCCGAGACACAGGCTGTGACTGCGTGACTTCTGAGAAAGCAGGCAGATGACACAGAGAGGCGCTAGGGGCTAGCTAGGGGCTAACTAGCGGCATAGCGGCGGTCGACAGCTGCATGTTTTACTAGCAGGGCGTTGGTGAGTGCGCTAGCGAGGTGTAAAAGAAAACACACAGACTGTCTGTGTGTCATGGCTCGCGCTAGCATCGCTATGGGGTCTCTGCCTGCTCGTTCTCCGGATGAACGGGAAGCTAGAATGTTCCGCGGCCACACGCGTGCGGGGAGGGCCGTCGGAGGCCGATAAACGCCGAAGGCCCGGCGAGGTTCGCGTCAAAAATACATTTTATAAATCAGAGTATCCATTTTGTTATCATATGATTTCATTTAACTCAAGTTGGATATCGTCTACGTTCTCCTCAAGAGAAGTTAGAAGGGGTTATCTGTGTGCTGCTATGGAAAACCCAAGCAGGCATTAACTTTTTGACACACACACATGCACACGCACACGCACGGCCCCTTCCCAAATAGGACAGTAGTCTCAGCGGGACGCCGATGAGGGCAGGGCCAACAGAGAAGGTTTACAAGGAGGCAGCGCGTCACGGGCAAACCGAGTCACACGGGAACGGTCCAACCCGTACATGACTGGTCAGTTGCTTGACCACACGCTAACGGCTGCCAACAACGCTTCTGCTGGCAGTGGTGCCAGCAAGGCCCACGAGGAAGGGGGTGGGTCACCAACACAGGACGAAAATGGTGGGAAAGAGGCAGTAAGTGGGACAGTACTCACAGGTAGAGCAACGCAATCCTGGAGGCCGCCTGGCCCAGTTCTGGTATGGAGGTCAGTTCATTGTGGTCCAAACGCCTGAAGAAAAAGACCAAACAAATGTGTGAGACAACGTCAATTATTACTACAGGACACGAAGTGAATCCCACGTGATTTTATTATTCATTTTAATAAAAACTAAAAACATCTCATGAAAGACAAAATCCCTGACCTATCCCTAACCCCTTCCTAGTACAACTCCGACCAATCAGAACGCCACATTTATATGCGACATGTCCGGGGGTGCAGAGCGAGTGACAACTCATCCCCTTTCCTGAAAAACCAAAAATAACACAAACGTAAAAGATGTCTCTGCCACGCGTGTCACCGTGTCCGGCCCTGCCTGCCGTGGACGTCACCAGAGTGTGTCACTGCTGATCTGGAGTGTGTGTGTGTGTGTGTGTGTGTGTGTGTGTGTCCCACATGCCTCCGCTGAGTGACACAGGACCAGGCCCTCTCCTCGCCATATTAAATATTTACAAGGCCAGTGCTGGCCACGGTGTCGGGTGATGGAGAGGGACTTAATATAGAAAAACCACCACTTTATTCTCAATTGGCCGTAGTCATGGCGATACACACCAGGAAGCTGCTAGATGTGCAGCAGCAATAGTGGGTGCATTTATTAATTTACATGTGAAAAGACACACGCGCGTCATGTTACATGAAAAGACACTCACAGACCTGTAGCACAAGCACCCGAACACACACACACACACACAGATGCATATACACTGCACTGAACGCACTTAATCACAAAGTGAAGAGCTACACTTTGTGCTTGACTGACCAGCAGCCACAGGTTTGCAGGTCGGTGGATACCACAGCCCACTGAAAGACGCTGATTTAAGAGTTGATCTTAGCCAACACACAAAGGAAACAACACCTTGATACACGTCTAGTGAAGTGTCTGGGGGGGTTCTACATAATAATGCATGGGTGTCCTTTTACATAATGATGTATGGGTGTCCTTTTACATAGTAATGTATGGGTGTTGAAGGACTTACAGTTCTCGCAGGTCGGGGAGGTTGGCCAAGGCCTCGTTGTTAATGCTGGTGAGTTTGTTGTGTCCAAGATTTCTGAGAGAAAAAAAGGAAGAAACAGAAAAACTGTTAATGTCTAGCAAATGGTTATCACTTCTAGATTAATACGCCGAAGTGGCAGAGAAGCCATTCACCGTTCAAAACGGAAACAACAGTGTTAGATAAAAACCAGGAACAACCAAACAGCTCTGCCAACTGTTTTGGCCCAACTGTATTTTATTTGTTCAATTGCTCCCCCCCCCCCCGTTTGTTTCTCTGGACTTTGTGTGTCTGAGAACCCAGGAGTTCCTCTGCTCAGCAGGCGGACCAGATCAATACTTGTGATACGGACAGTGTGTCCCTGCTGGCTCACTTCCCTAACCGCCCACAGCCCATTCATCTGCAGGCTGCTCAATTTGCACTTTAGGCTAACAGCATATTTAATAGCCGGCACTTTACCTGCAGAGGCTTATTAGAGAGCGATTTGTCCGCTGATATAGCGTTACCACCGCTGCTCAGCGGGCATGTGTGTAGATCTGTGTGCGTGTGTGTGCATGTTATACACCAGGGTTTCAGATAATAATTCCCACGCTATATGAATCAAATTTACCTCTCATGCAAAAGAAGTGCCTGCTCTCGCTCACACACTTAAGAGAGCTACACCCCCCCCCCCACCCACATACCCCCATACACACACACAGCCCCTTTTCAGCAGGACAGTCTATACCTTAGTCGATACCCTCATGTCTATACCTTAGTCTATACCCTCATGTCTATACCTTAGTCTATACCTTGGTCTATACCTTCATGTCTTAGTCTATATCAACGTTAGTCTATATCAACGTTAGTCTAGATCAACGTTAGTCTATATCTTAGTGATTATTTGTTTATTACATTAATTTCAACCTCAGCCCAACGTTGGGCCCTCTCTCTAAATCCCTCGTCTCTCTCAGTGTCTCCCCTCGTCCTCGTGTGTGTGTCAGCATAATAGCAGAGCATGTGTCTGCCCTGCAGGCAGAGCCGTGACAGGGACGTGTACCTGTGTAATAGTGATCACTGCTGCACCTCCCACCATTGTGGCCCAGATCACTAAATCGTCGTCCGCTGCAACAGGAGGCAATTACCTCTTTACGCTGAAGCTAAGTGAAAAATCACAGGGTTTCCCTGCGGACTGCCTGCCCGGGGGGGGGTCTGTGAGCATGCTCCCCTCGCCGTGACCGTAGAGGTGGGGGGAGGGCAGTCATCTGGTAAAACACTCAACGGTGTGTTTTTAACAGGCCGAGAATACCTCCACCCTCATACACACACGCAGAGAAAAATAAATACAAACCATAAGCAGCCAACACACACGGTATAACGGCCTCTACCTGTCTGTCTGCTGAACACACGGTATAACAGCCTCTACCTGTCTGTCTGCTGAACACACGGTATAACAGCCTCTACCTGTCTGTCTGCTGAACACACGGTATAACAGCCTCTACCTGTCTGTCTGCTGGGTCACCCACATTTGTTTGGTATGCCAGCAGGGTAGAGAAACACAGCATGTGTACTTTTAGAAATATTATATACATCATATTTTAACAATTCAAAAGGGAAGGGATCAAGGTGACAGTAAAAGTATCGATGTCATTGTCATCACACAAATGTATTTATTTATTCAAACATATTAATTCATGTTTTTGTTTATTCAAACATATAACCCTAGATGAACGCTAGACTAGGTTACCGTAGCGGTACCATCCTGCTTCAGCAAGCAAAGCGAGAGGAAATGCTGTATTTGCGTGTCAAAGGAGAACAAGATGGGCACTATGGAGATGTGAAGGCCTGAAAATGAATGAATGAAATGATTTAAATAGAAAGAAAGAAGGGGACACGAGACAACAATAGACATGTAGATGGAGAATCCCCACTTCCTGGTGCTGAAGGTCAATCTAAAGATCCTGTACATGAGGTGTGTGTGTGTGTGTCCTTTCATGCACTAGTGTTCCACTCTGACATCACGCGGGAGGGGTGGTGATCACACAACTGTTCTTCTCACCGCCTCACTCATCCAGATTAATGTCTGTGCCGATCAGATAGGCAGGAAGATAAGGGTCACACCATTTTAACACCTACTGTTCGGCATGGAGCTGATAACGCCGTTTCCTTCTCATTCTTCTCTGTCTGGAGCTGGTGGGGGGGGGGGGCGATGCTGCCTCTAACTGTGACTAATGCCTTTCAGACGACCCCTAAACACGCTACTTTACAACCGTTTACCCCACTAGGATCAGGTTTACACGGCATGAGAGAAGCTTGGGCTGCAACAGGCCTTCCCTGCATGCCCCTTTTTAAATATACAGATCTTGCTCAACTTGAGACAAAATGAGATGCAAGTAAAATCCCAGCCTCTTAAACGTGGCTGAAAAAGCCTTTTTTTGATGGATTTGTTTGACCTGAGCATTGCCCAAGCGGTGATGAACTGGCAGATACTACAAAGCGTGGGTTGTTTCAAACAGTGCATTCCATGTCACGGTACAATTAGAACGTTTAGAAAGTCTGGGATATTTATCCACATGGGCAGGGCTGTTTGACATTAGTCAGCTAAAATCTACACCCCCAATCCCAACCCGATCCCCGTGCTTGAGAAGTGTCAGAAGGACAATAATTAAGGGCCACTCAGCAGTTGTTTTCATTTTCACCAACTGCATCCTGGGCGGAGAAGGTCACCACTCTGGTTTTACCAGCGCTACCAAGTACGTGGAACAGTTCAGCCCCGGTGTGCCAGTACGGGAGTAGAGTTGGAGTTGGTCCAGGGATGCGGTCTTATGAAAACACTACAAAGTAACTGGAACACGCTTATCTACTCGCACACGCTAACATCTGACCAATGTTTTACTTCTCCGTTCCCCCCCCCCGCTATCCGATAGCTATGGTGACCAGAGGCCAGGGTGACCTCTACTCCCTCAACACTGGTGGGAGGCGTGGAGGTGGGAGGGCAGCTGAGGTGAGGGTGGTGGGGGGGGGGGAGGAAGCCCCCCAACGCTGAGCCCATTAAACAATCCCCCATCCCCCTCCCCTAAGGCCCACCATTAACATGAAAAACAATGGCTGGAGATTAAGGAAACAGAACAACCAGGAGGAAAAAAACCCTCAGTTCTGCCAGGCTGACGACACCATGCAAAGTCCTTGACTCGTTGTAATTGCTGTCTTAGTATTGGCTATCGCTGGGGAAATGCAAAGTATTTGTGTTTTTTAAAAAGACCCAGCGCAGAGAGAGGGGTCAGCAACAAGTGACACGAAGCCTCACCGACCTGACGCCCCCAAGCACCAGGAAACCATTCGGCAGACCGGCAGAGCGGCCAGGTCAAACGACCTAGCGGCTAGCGGTCACCTGAAACAACAAGACTCCTAGAACCTTCCCCCGGATGGTAGACAAGGCCCTAAAAGTCAAGGCTAAACCAACCGCCCAGATGGCCCGAGTTAGCAAACTGTCCCCTCTAAACTTCACTATGCCATCAGTGTACCACAGCGTAGATTAGGAACGTAAACACCGCCATTAAAACTATACAAAAACACAAAAAACAAACCCATCGAGGCCATGTGAACCATGTGATCAGTTATGACCCAGTTGGGAGACGCAGGCTATAATGTCCGCCAGTTCAAAGAGTCATAAACTAGCGCAATGATAACCTGTATGTGAGACAGACAATACACATACACACAGATGGAGACACACACTTCTTCCTGTCATAAAGAGTGCACTTTATGGCTAGGCGAAGAGCAGCGCTGGTTTACACAAAGCTAACACCAGCTCCGGGTCCTTCTTTACAAGCAAACCAAACAGAGGAACGAGTGGAGAAGCAGCGTCTTATCTTGAACTACCAAGAGGCCAGAGGTCTGAGCCGGCACAAAACACACTGCAGCCACACTCAGGAACTGCATGTGTGACGGCCTGTATCGGAGAGAAGATACAAGCAGAGTGGAGCAGAGCTCGGTGGAGACCTCAGGGTTCGGTGTCGGTTCCCATCGGGTCAGCACATTTATTTTCCCCCGTGCTCCCCACCCCTCCCACATGCTTAACCTGCCACCAAGATTCAAGGCAACAAATAAGAAGATCCTTGCGGCACTTTAGAGATCAGAAAGGTTTCGGCACAGCGCTCTGCCTCTCTCTCTCTCTGAAGTTTCCCCAACGTTGCAGACAAGGCAAGCGGGGTGAGCGGCCCACATCTTGAAGCCATGTGCTCCGCTGCTAGCGCTCCGCGGGCTGCAGGGGACGGCCACTCCAAACAAACCGCGGAGGAGGTCCGGGAGGCGGATCCGGGCTAGCCCCGGGCCGCTAGCGTGAACCCCAACATCCAGGCTATCTAACGACGCCATGGCCGGACACAGCCACACGCCGCGGTGCACAATAACACGACTCCGGGGAGGTTGGTTGTTTTTTATGCATGCGCACGTGTGCCGTCCGCAGATACACACACACACACACACAGAGCTGCACCGACCATCAGCTCTGTGGGGACAGGGTTTTTATCAGTGTGTACCAGTGTGTTTCAGACGTGGCCAGACGACTTGATTATTAGTAGCAACAGAAGGAAATGAGTGAACTTGGGGCTAACCTCGCATTCTCTACTTCAAAGAGAGGAAAACCAATGATCATGATATTATCTGTACTTCACATGTTCCTGTGTCGTATGCAAGACAGAATGTTGTGCTAACTGCAGTATAGCCAATACAACGTCAAAAAAGGAGACATTTCGGTGCATGTCGTCTTCTGCGGACGAAGGTCAAAGTATCTTCTGAGAATGTGGAGGAATATTTTTTGTCTCGCGGCGCGTTATCACTCAGACCTTGGCTTCTCTCTCACCAGATTGCCTGCGTTATAAAGCGGGTGGGAGGAAGGTTCCCCACTTGCAAACGCAGTCTTGCATACTCTTTCCAACTCACGGTTCCCCCCCCCCCCCTTCTCCAACAGCTTCTCCAGATTTCCAAACTCTTACCAGATGTAGAGAATTCACAGATGATTCATCGATCAAACCCACTTTGTAGACACCGACTCCACGAGGAGCGGGAGGAGGGGGGGGGGGGGAAAGCCGGCGCCCCGTAATGTCTTAACAAAAAGGCCATCTATTCTGCTGACTGGATTCCTGTGGGATGACTTGTGGCAGCAGCTGTTTGATTGTCATGGAAGCCAGCGCAGGACCATGAGCTCAGCTCATAACTTCATGTTAGTGTCGGCCTTTTGTCTGTTGTTATGAAAGTCGGAGTCTGACCCGGGCTTCTCCTTTGCCAATTCTCATCGTCCAATAATCAGAACAAGCCGCCACCTTCACCGGGAAGGGTTTTCACGAAGGAGTGTATTTAATATATATTTAATATATAATCAATAATGTAATAGGGTACTTTTCTTAGTCATTCATTATGTTATTATCGTTTTTGTTATCACTGTTGTGACTTTGTAGGGATGGGGCTTACTTGGCGGTCTGTAAATCTGCTTTGATGTTGATGTAGAAATAGACCCCCCAAGATCCTGTCACATGACCAAAACCACACACACACACACACACACACTCTGAAGTTTCTCTTCTCAGCAACATGCACATTTTTAAACGGGGAGTCCAACTGTGTTTAGTTTTGGATCGGATCCCTTGCTCGTTTGTGGGCCAGGTTCCTACAAGAAGAGATAAGCTAAATGTTACCTAATGGCTCGAAGGACAGCTCTGTACTTTTAGGCTGAAGAGCCAACAGCCCCGATAAGGGCAAAGAAAAAGTCACCAGTGCAACAATAACATCATCTTAAACCCCATCGGGAGCGAGCGGGACGGCCCTTTTCAGAATATCTGCCAGAGAACAGCGCAGTCACGTGGCTAAACGCTACGACAATAAACAAACTCAGCGTAATCACTCCCCCGACCACAAGATTACATGGCTGCGTAGCGAGAAATGCCCCAGAAACCACAAGAGGCTCCGGAGCACCGCCGCTGCTGCTCGCTGCTGGGGGAACGACTGAATCTTTCAAATCAGCCTTGGTGGAGACTCAAAGAAGAAACTGCCATCAGTCATCCTCTCTCCTCAGATGTAGCCCCAGCGGACAGGCATAGCACAGGCTCACGTGACAGACGAACAGCCACGGTGAATGTATACAAAGGCTTAGAGGTAAACACTGTGATGACAATGTCCTTCTTAGCACATGTTTTGGCTATTAAAAAGAGAGAAAATGGACACAAGCACAGCGAGAGGCATGGTAATAGGTTTTGGCAAGAGCCAAACCATTCTCTTGTATTGAATTAGTAGTTCTACCAAGACATGACTAACAAGTGGACCGTTTATATGGAAATCCTCACCGCCGGGGGTTTTGTTTTGAACTCTGTGTGGTACCGTGAATGTCTGCGGTTCAGGTTTTAGACCAATGACGGCACCTCCTACTCCTACTCCTACTCATGGAAACAGCCGGAGGCCAACAGCACCAGACCATGACATTTACAAAACACTTCCAGCAGCCCCCACCACCACCACCACCACCCAAAAGACCAGGTGATCTGCAACCCCACCCCGGGTGTGCCAAACCCCTAACCGGTCAAACCACCAGACCCTGACAGGAAACCACCAAAACAAACCAACTTCCTGAGGGCAGAAGGCTTGTGTTTAGGGTTGTGTTTACCAGTAGGGAAGCTCTTCCTGACGTTCTCACAGTCAAAGTGAAGAATGACTTGTCCTCTCATCATGATTCATTAGACTATAAAGCCGGGTATCACAATAAGTCATATACATTTCATGACGATACAATACCATTGAAAGATGATAAACGATAACATTGAATTATTGCCCAGCCCTAGAATAAAGTCAAAAAAGACAATAAACGATCATATTTAATTATTGCCCAAAGTCCTTCAGGTGACCGCTCAGACAAAACGGGACAGAAGTGATTAGTTAAGATTAGACTGACCTTTGATGTGACACAACAATGTATATATATACGTTACCGTGTTTCAAAAAACACCAGACAGAAAAAATGAAAAAATCTAATACCTAGACAATAGGGATCTGCTTTATCTCTGTATATGACCGTAGTATCACTTCCCGCATTAGTCATGCTTTCATGTACTTGCAAAATCCTATTACCCAGATGGCATCGCGGGAAGAAAACCACTATTCATACACATTACTTGACCTGCAAATAAGATAAGGCACCACTTCTGAAAGTCAATATGTGATTGAATGCAGGGAAGCTTTTGAAATATATTAAAGCCATTCATGAATCAAGACAATGGCAACAACCACTATGGCCGCTTTGAGAATGATTAAAATACTGTGAGAAGCTAATGTTTATCAGTCATTGATACGGTGGACAACAGAACTCACTTTATGACTTGGAAAAGGCTGTGAGAGTCAGCTCTCATCTCCCTATCTGAAAGGTTTCAAAAGTATACCACATAAATGAGGCTATAACTTACACATTACTGACTATTATTGTCAGTTATAATACAATAGGTTTTCTAATTCTAGACTTCAAGTTCATTATGTCTGTATCCAACATTTCATCCAGAATAATTCAATTGAGATTGTAGGGTTCTCCTCAACAGTAAACCTTGACAAATTAAGAAAAAGTATTGTTATTAGCATTACAAAAATGTAGGTGTTGAAATTGGTGCACGGTTGCTGAACTCTGAGCCTGCGGTTATCTCTAGTGTGCATGTGTCCATGGTGAACACTGAGGTCCAGAGTAAAGAAGAAGAAGATTCAGAAGGAGAGTGGACCGTAGAGACGGACACAGCGTGTTCTGTAAAAGTTCTGCCGCTTCGTCCGCTCTGAGCTAAACAAAACAAGGACGATAGAGTCCAAACTATTTTGACTTGGCTCACAGAACCCGGGATAGGAACGGACATATTGAATGTGAAAACCTCAAGGGTTTGCAGCACAGTATTTTTTATTGAAATAATTTTCATCCCCAGCTTAATAGAAATTGATTTTCTTTAGCTTTTAGAGGCTAAGAAAATTGCATAGCTTTTACGGCATTAAATTAATCCTGGACCATTTTGAATACAGTCAATCCATTTGACTGGGAAAACACGCTGTGTTTTGGTTCATTACTCTTACTGTTGTGGGGTATTTTGAATCAACGCTCTCCCATCCTGGGATGGGTGGTTTGGACAGGTTCCTGGGGTAAAAATAAACCTAGCACGAGCTCTGAAGTAAGTTGCCCAAATCGTCCGTCCTATCCAAGCCAACCCATCTCTCATTTTACTACAGCGTGCTTGCCTAGAGTGCTGTGCTTGCTTTGTACAGCGCAGCACTCTGAAAGCAGTTCACAGCAGTATTCACCCCGTGCTGTGATATCTAGCAGACAGACCGTTCATCTGAAAATACATTCAAGATTTCTTCACAAAACGTGTACAAACTCTACTTGATTGTACAGGACTTTGCTCAAGGCACTCGTAATGGAGTCACATTCGGGAAGGACTGAAATCCTCCTTCACTAACTCCTTATCGTACTGATCTGGCACTTTTAAAACCCAGGCTCCTTCTCTCTTTCATCTCTCTGCTAACCTGCCAACACAAAAGTGCACTATCTCAAGTGGTGTGGGAATCTGCAACCTAGGTGTTTTGTAAAAGATCATTCAAAAGCAATAAAACAATTTCCTTTGAAAACAATAAGATGGCGGGTCCTTAAATCTTGACCGATAAGGTTGCTTAAAATGATAAGGTTTGCTCGCACGTAGACTTGGAGCCCCTTATGATCACTGTTGTGCACATGCGGGAGCACGTGCACAATCACACACACCCAGTTGAAAGTCATTTCTCTGACATGGGACAGTTGTTGTGTGCCGTCTGTGAGGACAAGTAAAACCTATGTGTCATAGACATGTTATAGTGGCTACACTCAAAATGGGCCTTCTGTAGTGGTACTTCTGTATAATAGGGCAACTTGGACACAACCATTGTTCATTTTTTAAGTTGCATGCCTTATTTCCCAGGGGACCGTGAACTGACTGCCATGGGAACCTGGGAGCCAGGAGACTCCTGTGTCTTTATTTCTCACGGCAAGCAATGCAACATTCACACTCACACACACACACACACACACACACACTTCATCCAGAGAGATTTTGTAGCATCATATGTGAAACTGACCATTGCTAAAAAAAAAAGCACAATTGTCCCGAAGGATTCATGAGCCAAACCAAGTGCTGAGTTAGAGAACAGGGGAGGGTGCTGCGCTGTCCGTCAACACACCGCCATTCAGACATCTGATTTCACGGTTCCGTGAAATTGCTCCTTAACTGGTTAATTTCCAACAGGAACCTGAAGGTTTAACTGTGGTCTAGTCTGTCCCGAGGATCCCGCACTTAAATTTACAAGAAATTCTAATTTGTTAACTGGATTAACTTATCCAAATCAAGGATTAGGATAATAAACTCCCTGTCATAAGTCTTATCACACGTATAGGTGGCATTCAGCGCTAGAAACGTTTACTCCCAAAGCGTGGTCATGTTATGTTATATGTTGTCATTTGCATTGCATTGCTAGAAAAGAGTATCAGAAGTCTTTGTGAGCACCCAAGAAAGCACAGCGTGCACCACAGAGGTTAAATAGACCACACAATCTAATCACTATGGTATTCAGGGGGGGGGGAACACAGACACCCGTGTCACCAGATTGCTTTGGTCCAAGCATTTCAAACTTGGCAGAGGTGGTGAAAGTGTTTCAACTGATTAGTAGTACAGGAGAGGTCTGTGGTGCGTCGGCCAGTGAGATCTGCTCGTCACAGGTGTGTCGTGTTCACCTGTATCCTACACTTCTACACACCCTGACCCTGGTGCATGGTGGTACAGCTATACTGTAGTATACAGTATGGTATACTGAGGTAAACACGTTGAATACGTAGTGCGGCCAGCTGTGTTGTACTGTGGTGAAGCTTTGGTCGGTACTGAAGTATAACATGAGTATACATAACTGAAGTATACATAAGTATACATAACTGAAGTATAATATGAGTATACATAACTGAAGTATAACATGAGTATACATCAGTATACATAACTGAAGTATAACATGAGTATACATAACTGAAGTATAACATGAGTATATATAACTGAAGTATACATACAGTAAGTATACATAACTGAAGTATAACATGAGTATACATCAGTATACATAACTGAAGTATACATAACATGAGCGTCTTCTTTATTGCAGAACTTAGTCAGAACTGTGCAACAGTGCGCTGTGCGCCCCGCTGAGACTTTCCCGTTCTGGTTCTGGTCATGGTTATGGTCATGTTCATGGTTCTGGTAATGGTCATGGTTCTGGTAAAGACGCGCTATACTTACAGGGAAATCGTCCGGACTGGAAGGTCCAGAGGGATCGACGACAGGTCCAAACCGCTACAGTCCACAGAATCTTCCCTGCTGGTACAGTTGTGGACACTCGGTACCTCGGCACCCAGTCCGACACCACCCGGTACCTCAGCACCCAGTCCGACACCGAGCAGCAGGGGCGACAGAACCAAGTAGAAGACACAGAGAGGAGAAACGGTTCTGAGGGACAGAACCGAGGAGGAGACACAGAGAGGAGAAGCGGTTCGGAGGGACAGAACCGAGGAGGAGACACAGAGAGGAGAAGCGGTTCCGACTCGCTCCAGGGACGCCGCCATTTTGTTTCCAGTCGTAACGGAGCGGTTACTTGACTTGTTGTTTAGGAAACATAAAGAAAGTTATTTTAGTTCTTTAAAAGGAACCGAAAGATAAAGTTCTTTTGAAGTCACCCAGACCGCCTTCTGGTGTTCACTGATTATTTATAAAAACCTCAAGAACAAATTAACTCAGTCCTGAAGTTCTGAGTCCCAACTTTTCCAACAAATCAAAGGTGCTTCACAAAGTGTCCAGAAAACAAAACTCTTTATAGAATATTTATATTTATATTTAAAGCGTCCCGACTTTTAATCAAAGTTATAAAAGAGTGTCCGCAACGTGTTGGAGTCCAGGTTTGACTCCGTGGACAACATCTTGGAGAGTTGGACGACGAGGGGCCAGGAGACGGAGGTCCCCTATGACGAGACGGTCGGTGCCGACCCAGACCCAGACCCGGGTCGGTGAGGTCACTGCTGTAGATGTTCCTGATGGTCCAGGCGACGGTAAACGAAGCAACAACATTGACGCGAACTCAGCGCTGGTGTCTCAATACGAGCAACCCCAACTTTAACACACACACACACACACACACACACACACACACACACACACTCATACACTCATACACTCATAACACACTCATAACACACACACACACACACACACACACACACTCTTAACACACTCTTAACACACTCATAACACACACACACACGCTGGTCCGGACGGTTCGCGGTGATCGGGTTCAGTCCGGGTTGGTCTAGTAAATCTCGGCGGTCCGAGTCCTCCTGGTCCTCCTGGTCCTCCCGTCTGCTCCGTGAGTTTCTCCTCCTTCAGTTACTCTCCTTTCTCCTCCTTCAGTTACTCTCCTTCTTCCAGGGTGATCGTTACTCCTCAGACTCTCCTTCCTCCAGGGTGATCGTTACTCCTCAGTCTCTCCTTCTTCCAGGGTGCTCGTTACTCCTCAGTCTCTCCTTCTTCCAGGGTGATCGTTACTCCTCAGACTCTCCTTCCTCCAGGGTGATCGTTACTCCTCAGTCCCACGTTGGACGCGCCGTAGCGCCTTAAGCTCCTCCCAGTTAGCTGATTGGCTGTTGAGATTCGAGGAGCGGGCTGAGCCCTGATCTCATTGGCTGTGGGGGAGGTGCCAGAGTCAGTGACCGACTGTCACTCAGCAGCCGTTGACCCCACCCATGTTTCCCACCCTGGGTGCGAAACCGCACCACCTCCTCCACCTTCTCCCGCCACCTCCTCTCTCCACCTCCTCCCTCCACCTCCTCTCACTCTCACTGCTGCTTAAAGAGACACAGACCAGCACAGATATGAAATTAGATTATATATATATATATATAATATATATATACCGTATATATATATATTATATAACATTATATATATAATATATATATTGAATGTTATATAATATATATATAATATATATACCGTATATATATATATATATATATATATATTATAACATTATATATATATTATATATATATTATATATATACAGTCTGTATATCTATTTTTTTATACATTTTATTTTATTTAAGGGGAAAAAAAGAGCCTACCTTGTAATTTAATGTAATTCGTTATATTAGTCATACTAGTGTCAAACAGTGCATAGTAACAATTGTAACAAAATAAGAATAATGTAACATGTACTGAAGTATTATAAATACATATAAATAACATATATTCAAAATAAATGACACATTTAAAATAATAATTAACAAATGGCTGCAATCACGCAGTAACTATTTAGTAATTTTTTTAAGAAAGAATTTTTTTAAGAAAGTAAAGCAACAACTATTTCCTCTCATTTGTGTGTGTGTGTGTGTGTGTGTGTGTGTGTGTGTGTGTGTGTGTGTGTGTGTGTGTGTGTGTGTGTGTGTGTGTGTGTGTGTGTGTGTGTTGTCTCTTCGTGATGCCAATTCATGAGTCCACTTCATGAGTCCAATCACTCTTTAAACAAATCCAAGTCATTCCTCTTTCTGGAT
>OOFB01032922.1:0-18784 GCA_900323305.1 Trachyrincus murrayi | reverse complement strand
TGTGTGTTCTTGTTTATTACTTTTTGAGTGTTTTCCTTAACTTTTTTTCTTCTTCTTCTCCATTTATTCTCTTTGTGTTGTGTGTGTGTGTGTGTGTGTGTGTGTCTGTGTGTGTCTGTGTGTGTGTGTGTGTGTGTGTGTGTGTGCAGGCCTGTCTATCCCTGCGTCAGTCTCCCCGGTGCAGAATAGAAATGAAGACGTGACTCACAGGGTAGAAACGCGGGGAGGAATAACTCTGTAAATGTCACGGTGACACCAAGTTAAGAAAAGTTACGATTAAACAATGCACTGCAAGAAGATATTTGCATAATGGAGAGATGGAGGGGGGGGCTGTCTCCATTCAGGAGCCATGTCTGCATTTATATCGAAGGATTTTCCCTAATCCGTCCCAGTACGCAGGGCGGGGTGGTGGTGGTGGTGGTGGGGAAGTTAAGAGGATGGAAGATAAAGTGTGAGAGACGCTGCGTCGCTAGCGGCTGATAGAAGCAGGTTCAGCTGGATGTCTATCTGTTGAGTTCAGCTAGTTCAGCTAGCACAATAACAAACATAAACTAGTATATTTAACATTGGCTAGAGAATACGTGGGGGAAGATCTGGGATTTTCCATGTTATTCTAAGCAGCTCTCGATGATACGAGCAGAATGATGAGGAGTTTGAACGGGGAGATCGCCATGGTTACGGGGAAAATCAACACTATGGAGTTTGTATTGTTATAAATGTAATGGTTTTATGCTTAATGATCAAATAAACACACTTAGGCTAACTAGAAGAAAAGGGAGCCTTAATACAAATACTACCTCTAAATAGATTATATATACATTATCTAAACGATATATACTATACATACATACATGTGTACTTTGTGGTTGGTTTTGCTCAGTTAAAAAATTTAAGAAATGATTCATTGAAGAAGTGATGAAAGCCGACAGTGTAAAAACAAAAATACCTGAATAACAATAACCTGGTTCTACTTGGCCATGAATAGCATTTCATTAGCAGCTACCCATCTGTTGCATTAGGACCAGGCAGTGAAAAATAAATATACTAACGCTAAAATATTGCCAACAAATTGACTTCCATCACACATGAGTGTCTATCAGTGTGAGTATCAAATATATAAGGATAGCAACAAGCCGCGAGACGCAAACCTTCGTTAAAGTAACTCGTGTTTTGTGTTGTTTTCCTAGAAGATGATTGGCAGAGAGGTACGGAAGAAAGCGTGACGACTGACGGCTGATCCAATGGCGTGGTCGGAGCCGCAGTCGAGGACAAACCCCAAACCAGAATCCAAACTGAGCGGGGAAAGCTCTGGAACTTCCCACGACTCAGACAGAACGTTTCCATCAAACACCCCGCGGGCTTCGGTCGCGACCTTCGCCTTACTCCTCCCCCATCTCCTCCCCCTCCTCCTCCTCCTCCTCCTCCTCCTCCTGGGCTCCCCTCACCCGGGACTAGCCGGGCCGCCCCCTCGACCCGCACGCCCCCCTCTCCTCTCCGGTCAGCCCTTCATCATCTTCTGGGGCGTCCCGGACACCTCCTGCCCCGGGAGACCCGACCTGACCTCCCTCGGCATGGAGCCGGAGGGCCGCGTGGCCGTGTTCTACGAGGACACGCTGGGCAGCTACCCGTACTTCGTAGACCGCGACACACCTGTCAACAGGGGCCTACCGCAGCACACGCGGCTGAACAAGCATCTCCAGAAGACCGGGGAGGATCTGGCGACGGCACTGCCCGCCCCGAGGTACCTGGGGCTGGGCGTGCTGTGCTGGACGGAGTGGACCCCCCAGTGGGCCAGGAAGCAGGAGAAGCAGGCCCTGTACCTGGAGGCCTCCAGGGCTCTGCTCAAGAGCTTCTTCCCAGACTGGACCCCCGTGGAAGTGGAGAAGTGGGCACAGGTGAGGTGGAGGATGGGTGATGGTAGGGGGGGGTCTTGAGGAACAGGTGAGGTGGAGGATGGGTGATGGTAGGGGGAGTCTTGAGGAACAGGTGAGGTGGAGGATGGGTGATGGTAGGGGGGGTCTTGAGGAACAGGTGAGGTGGAGGATGGGTGATGGTAGGGGGGGGGTCTTGAGGTATATTGCTCTTTTACATTCCATGTGATCTTAAATCTTTGCATGTTGTTTGTCAACTAAATATTTTTTTTTTGTTTTCATTTCTACAAACATGCAATTAGTTAAAAAGCTAATTAATGAGGAGGAAAAGATATGTTGAGATGACAATAAGGAAATAATCTAAGACAAACCAGGTGTATGGCAATGAAAAGCAGAACAGACAATTCTACTAGTTCTACTAATCATGGTGCACCTTGATGATGTCACACAGGTGGACTTTGAGGCAGCGGGCCAGTCCATACTAACAGAGACTCTCCGTGAGGTACGCCGGCTGCGCCCTAAAGCATTATGGGGGATTTCCCCATACCCCAACTGCTACACGGCGAACCCCAGCCAGAGTCTGCTAGCTAACAACACAGGAGGATGCCCCGCCCCAGAGATGGAGCTGAACGACCAACTGCAGTGGCTGTGGAAACGAAGCTCCGCCCTCTACCCCTTCCTCTCCCTGGAGAAATTACAGGTAACCTTTTACCTGTAATTTACATTTAATTACATTTAATGTATTCATTATTAAAGCAAATCTAGATGCATAAAATAATCTGCCACGGCCACAGATTTTTCATTTCACTGTAGTACAAAACCCTTAAATGTTATTCTAAGCATCTTTTCAAAGATATTGGATATCATAATATGTATTTTTTGCATATTCCTAGTCTTGTAATTAAAATGTGTTAATATCTGTCCGGCTGGCAGGGTGGAACTTCCGGCGCCAGGCTTCTCCTGTCCAATCAAATCAGAGAGGCGCTGAGAGTGGCGTCCATGGCCGGGACCACATTCGATCTACCTGTGTTCCCATTGGTCAAGAGCACATACACCTCGACCAATACCTTCCTGTCACAGGTGAGACGTATAGCATTCTGGTCCACGTTGTAACACATATATCCACGTTGTAACACATATATCAAGGAGCATGAAACCGATTGCTTGTCTCCACAATTTCATAAAGATGGAAATGTGTAGGGGCATATATATATAGATATATAGATACATAGCCTCCTATATCCTCCTACACATTTCCAGAGAGCGAGAGGCGTTAGTCTTCGTGATGTGATGCATAAACACCACAGCGTGACCAGAGGGCCTCTTCCAGGCCCTGCGAGAGATTAATAAAGAATTAACACAGAATACTCCACTACATCGGTGTGAGGTGATTAAGGTGGACTACAGAATACTCTGCTACATCGGTGTGAGGTGATTAAGGTGGACTACAGAATACTCCGCTATATCGCCGTGAGGCATCACTCGTCTTTCCCTGCCGTCGGCTGGCTGCACCTGGCCAGACAATCTCAGACGGTGTCACCGTGATTTATGCCCTTCCTACAATCTGGTCGTTATGGGTTCAGCACAACTTTTTTTTTAATTTATCTTGTCCGCCATGTAGTAAACATAAAAGGCCGTCTCACAGTCTGCGTCAGCCCTAAGGTGCTCCAGGAAAATACAGAAAGCAATCCCATAATATAGGGAGAAGCTAAAATGCTAAGCTCGTTGTCACGCATCCGTGAGGCCGACCCCGTGCCACCCGGCTCCGGGTCGGACCATGATGTGGTCTGCTTGTATATTCTTTTTTATTTTATTTGTGGTGCACTGAAATATTTCTTAGATTTTTGAGTTGCTCTTTATTTGCGTGGATCATGTTTTTGGTTTTGAGAATACACAGCTAACCTAGACCTAATTAGACTGACAGACATTAGTTTAATCTCAAGCTGTGTATCTCTGTGCATATCAAGTCACATATCAGTTATGATGTTCTGTAAGGACATGGTTCTATCAGGAGACAACAAGATGAAGTCACGGCCGAGGGGGTTTTCTCCAAGTTTCTGTGACTGAACTGCTAACTGTTCCGTGAACAGGCTGACCTGCTCTACACCATAGGAGAGACTGCTGCTCTGGGAGCTGCAGGGGTCGTCATCTGGGAGAGAGGCGATACTAAAACAGAGGTAGGTACTGGTACACCACTTCATAAAACACACATATGTCCCTCTCTCTCATCACTCCTTCTCTTCAGTTTGTGTCTGTTTACTGGCTAAGTGTTTGTCTTAAGACTCTTCATGTGTAAAGCCTCCAGGTGTGTAGATGTGTGCGGGAATGTATGTCTAGTGACCGTGTTGCTTTTATTTATATGGTGTGTCTATTCGGGATCTCGTGAGATTCTGTTTCTCCATTACTGTTACTATTTTTTAGTTATCTGGCAGATGGTTTCCATCCAAAGAGACTCACAGTGAATTGGGATACAGGTCATTAGGAAGGGCTTCAAACCTAGTACCTTTCAGCTGGGATTCAAACACCCAAGGAGGGATAGTGTACTCTACACTATCCTTCCTAGGATGTTTGAATCCCAGCTCTGTACAACCTCTGTACCTTTTTCTGTACGTCGTTATGTTCACCTTTCCGGCCCGTCCGCCTCACCAGAGAGAGTGTGCAGACCTGGCCCAGTTTGTGCGTCAGGTGCTGGGGCCTTACTCCGGCAACATTACCACGGCGACACGGCTGTGTTCGAGTGCTCTGTGTCAGGGGCGGGGCCGGTGCATCCGCCAGAACCCTGACAGCTCCGCCTACCTCCACATGCCCCCGATCGCTGAGAAGGTGGAGGAGAAGGAGGACAAGGAGGAGGAGACAGAGGACGAGAGGGTAACCAGGCAGGGACCATACCTAGATTAACAGTTTACTAAAAAGTCTAAAAGTTGACATTTACATTCTCCTGACTCAAATGTTAGAAATGCAGAAATGAACTCTAGACCAAATCCCAGACGAATTCAATGGTGTCTGCGAACAACAATCAAACACTTATTTACCAGAATTCAAGTCACGTCTTTGTTCAACAATTGATGTAACTTTGCCTTCACTTGTCATTTTGTTTCAAGCCGGATGCAGTCAAAGCCACAGATGAACCAGCCACCACCACAGTCAAACCGGACGAACCAGACCCGGCTGAGATGTGGAAGAAAGACTTCCAGTGTCAGTGGTTTGAAACTTCAGAAGAGGCCATCTCGGACCAGGAGTCCCCCAAGGATGGAGCTTCCATCGTAGGCCAGGGAGTAGAAAAGGCTGAGGATGTAGAGGGCCCCGTGGGAGCCTCAACAGTAAAGGACTCCTCTCTGGGGGAACCAGAGGAAAGCAGCACGTCTGTGACTGGTAGTCCAAAGCCTTCATCAGAAGTACCAAAGGACCATGGGACAAAACCAGGTTACCAGATCACAACCCTCTTACTGCTGCTGGTGGCAAAGGAACAACTCCTGGTCCATTAAAGAGAGACGTAAGTAGAGACGGCTAATGTTGAAGCCCACGAGATGGCAGCCATCCATTCTGCTCAAGTGTCCTTGGAAAAAGATTCTAGATAGACTCTCACCGTGCACTTTGACATCCCTGTGGACCAGGGAAAGTGACAAGACTCATCTTCTCCACTCGGTTAGGAAGGAGACTTGTAACTCAGACAGCCTTGCTAGCCTGAAGCTTTCTCCATCACAAGCACCACGGAACCACGCTCCACTGTGCCCTCAAACCGACCCCTACTGCTGCATCAATAAACAACACTTAAACCTCAACACTTAGACCTCAACACTTAGACCTCAACACACATTAATACACACCTAATACACACCTTCCACAGGGTGGCTGCTAGCTACAATATACGCCAAGCAGCGGTTAAAAATACTTTTCTCCTTGATGGATTAATCAATATCAAATTAAAAATCTATTAAAAAACAAACACTGCAGTGCCTTTTGTATTTATTAGTAACCGTGATATATTTGTAACCTTTTCAAGAAGGGATAGGTGTCTCTTTAATAATAAATAACTAAAAACATCGATGCGTGATTCCACACTCAACAATGTGCATGGCTATTCATGGCTAATGACGGCACTCCCAGTGGTAGTAGACCTTGGCTTTAGAAAAGGGATGTCTTACCCTAAGTCAAGCTTGATAAAAAATGATTATGAACCAACAAACATTTGAGTCTTTGACTCGCAGCCGAAAGGCACAGGATTAAATCCATCACAGCCTAACCTGTAGTCCTTGAGCAAGACGCCGAACGCCTCCTTAATTACATATATCTGAATTCAAGTCACTTTGGATAAAAGGCATCTGCTAATGTGAGTAGAAGACATGTTAACAGAAGCACCCCCTACTTATTCATCAGGTACTGTGCTTACTTTCTTTCACACCTTTTCAGGGCAGTGTTATGGCTCAGAGCCACAAGCGCTCTTTAGCTAATGTGTAGAGAGAGCAGACTGTTCTAGCATGGCTACAGTACTCACGCTTCACTCACGCTTCGGTGCTTGGACATTGACCTGCGTGTTCATGCATTTAGCTAATGTGCTAGTGTCGTGAAGTGGGCTCATCAGGTGTATGTTGGGTCTCATTCAAAAAAGGATTGAAAATATTGATTTGAATGTAAAAATGTATAATAACTTTGCAGACTATAGAGGACAAAAAGGACCTGTGGCGTATCTACTTAGGCAAGAGTGGAACAAGTTTTCTGATTCTCTGGAATCCATCTGAATGGCACAGAAGACATCGTTAATGCGAATACCTCAGCTCACTGGCGCCCTCTGTCGTCAATAAATAAGCAATGACAGGATGTAAACACAAGGATGCTTGTGTTTACATCTTTTAAAGTTACACACCGTACAAACACACAGACACTTGGATCTTTTAGCGTGTAAATTTATTTGTCATTTCTCATTAAAATATACACTCAAGACAAAGGGTAGCGAAATCAAATGTTTTTCTTTAGTTACAGTAAGATCATATGTACACAGATTGGCCCAACATAATATTAATCATCTATTTAAATATATTACAAACAAAAAGAAGATGCCATTTACTCTCACGTCTGCCCCTTTGCTAAAACATGCTGTAACGTTAAAATCCACCAACCGGGCCTGAGGACAACAGCGTCTGCCGGTTTTCAGACGGACCGATATTCACCGACAGGTTGATATAAACACGGTCGTATTCAATATCCTGTATGAATTATTCAATGGTAAAGATTTAAGGAGAGGCACGACCATGAGAGACACAACAGGGACAGCATTGCGGCCCGGCTTTTCAGAAGCATTACACGTACAAGCTCTCCACGGTGAGGCCTGTCTGCAGAGCTGACATTCAGAGAGTGGAGGGGTGGCCCCCCTCAACATGCAGTGTCCTCCTCTTTCCCAGGCCGTTAAAACGTAAGGTGTCCCATTCCCTTAGTTCGGTACCACTGAGAGATAGGTGCAGATATACGTAGAGAGACTCACACTGCCCTTCTTTCTTCTGTCTGACTGTATGATGAAAACCGGTGTGTATGATTACATTTCTGAATCATTGCGGGTCGCAAAAATCATCCATTTTGGTTTGCATAAAACAGGTTTTGTGATTGTTAGCATTTTAGCGATGGCATTTTAAACGATGATATCACTGCAATGCGCACGTGTCAATGGCCTTCTGTAAACAGTGTTCGGTACGGACCGGGTAATTAGGTTGGAAGAGCCAGGACCACCAGGACCTCCCCACCTCAAGGTCTCCGCCAGTGCAGTGACAAAAGGACAGTCTTTATCATTTAAAACGGTGCGTTTCCTACACCATGAATAACAAGATGGCCGAACGACCACAACTTTGAGGAAAGTGTTCTCTTTGAGATCAACCAGAACTGTAATTTCCTGGATCTAATGACCACCCAGACTTGGCGAGTCAACATGAATCAATATTTTCTGTGATGTAGGCCTATAATATTGTCTGTGGCTGGATACAGAGTTGGTGTATTGGTGGATTCCTTTGGAAAATAAAAGAAAGAATGAAAGAAAGTAAGTATCAACGTGTGATGTGTTAAAATGTATTGCGTGGATGTTTGGGAATTTAACTAAGAAAACATTTTTATATTACTGCTTCTTTTCTGCCATTTCATGTAAAAATGAACAATGTAAACTATACAAATGTCAGCAGTGAAGAATAAATAATGAATAACACAATAACATTGTGAGTTTGTTTAAGAAGTAGCATGGCAAATCTTTGTAAAATGATGTATATGGTTAATGAATGATTCATGTTTTATGCATCTTTCAGAAAAGGCCAGTAAAGCAGTGGTGATGTCCAAGACTGCGGTTATGAACTAGTCGTTTAGCATCAGATGCACAGATGTGTGTACAGATGTGACTTCACTCAGGGTTTGATTCCAGCTCAACCAAACAAGATCTTTAACTCCTGCATGACGGGTGGCAGATGCTAGCCTGGAAGCAACCTATTATTCACTGAAAGACTGTCAGCTAAAATGCAATTAAAAAGAAAAAGCCTGCCTACCACCCGTGTGTCTTTGAGCAACGCAAGTCAACAGACCCGGCTCTCCGTTCAGCATGCTACCAGAGGGAGTTGGACTACAGCGCCAGTTCCCAGTCATGAATGTGACGGAGTGTGTCTATCGATCCTACAGAGTCTTTACAAAGCATTAATACCCTACAAACAATCCCCTGTGTGAAAATAATAAAAGGCATAAAATGGATGTAACATTTCAATACCGGTCGTGTACCATTCAAACGAAAACACCTTCTGCTCCAGTGCAAAATGTGCCTCAGACTTCTGGAGTCTGTCTCTGTCTGGTCATAAAACAGACAGAGAAAGCCTGCCCCCTTCAGGAGAGCAGAGGTTAGTGCAATCTGAGCTATGTGGTCTGGACGGAGACTAGAGTGACTGCCGCGTGTTTCTGTGTTGCTGTATGTCTTTGCGAATGTGTTTTATGCATGCGGATGTGTGTGTATGTGTGTATGTGTATGTATGTGTGTGTATGTGTATGTATGTGTGTGTATGTATGTATGTGTGTGTGTGTATGTGTATGTATGTGTGTGTGTATGTATGTGTGTGTGTGATTATGATTGAGATTGGTTCAACGACAAATCAAGTGGCGTTTAGAGGTTTCCATGACAACGTTAAATCATCCACGATAAGCGTTACCGCCTGCCGCGGGTGGGTGGTCTGCAGGCATTAGCAATCGATCGCTGATCCGAGCAATAGTGATTCCAGGAGTCCCCAAGCATCCCAATTCACGACGGACCCACTGAGGAGTGCCTTGTTATGTGTACCGGCTGCCGCAGAGGCGGGTGGGGTAAGTCGTAAATGTAAACTAATGTCCTTTTTTTTTTGCCTGCTTTGGAATTGTCTTGTCTCTCGCGTGAGCTCGATTTATAGACCTTAGCAGCTGGGTTTTGTTGGGTGAACTTGGTGGGGCGGGTGGGGCTACTTGCAGATAGCCTCCAGGGTGTCCAGGGTGCGTTTGATGTCGTGTATCTGAGTGGCCAGGGTGTGTATGGGCTTCATGGAGCGATCCAGCTCCTCACAGCGAGCCATTAACGTGTACATTCCCTAAGACAGGGTAGCAGAGGGTGAGAGAGGGAAGGGACACCCCAGACATTAAAACAAACGTTGTCAATGTAAAGAGTTATATTTGTGTTGTTATTGGTGCTGAGGCCACACACACGACTGGATACATTCATCAAGTGTAACCATGGCAATAGCACCTATTGGGTTGTCGCCAAAATTGATCACGCTGTTGATCATTTATTACGTTGATGATCAATGTTGGTGGATCAATTAAACTGTTCAGAAACAACTCAGTCTAAAGGGCTCTGTGCACCGAAGCAGACAACGCCAGCGTCAGACTTGTCCAACGCACGGCGAGCCAGACAACAATCAGTAGTATGCATGCAAAAGGAGTAGCTACAAAGGTTCCACAGAGAACCATATGAAGAGCAGGAACAACAGAGAACCACATGAAGAGCAGGGACAACGAATCGATAAGGAACCAGAAACGTGGCTCAGTACCTATAATAGTCAAGTGCTTATGAGTCAGTGAGTGAAGTGTACTTATTAAGGATAAGTGATCGTATTAAGGATAAGTGTGCTTATTATTTCTATTTTTACACTATGATGGGTCCTCTCAGGCTGCCACTGTACTGCAGCAGGCAGGCTAGCAGGCAGGCTAACAGGCAGACTAGCAGGCAGGCTAACAGCCAGGGTGGCAGGCAGGCTAATAGACAGGCTAGTGAGCAGGCAGGCTAGCAGACAGGCTAACTGGCAGGCTAGCAGGCAGGCTAAAGAGCAGGCTAACAGCCAGGGTAGCAGGCAGGCTAGCGAGCAGGCAGGCTAGCAAACAGACTAGCAGGCAGGCTAGCAAAAATAATAACAGGCAGACTAGCATTCAGGCTAGCAGCCAGGCTAGCAGGCAGGTAATTAGCGGGGCTAGCAGGCTAACAGTACCTTGATGCTCATGTCCACAGACTCCCCCAGGCTGTCCACTGAGTCTCTGTAGGTCTGGATGTAGCCCACACTGAGCGCTGTCATCTGGAGGGAGGGGGGGGCACCAGGGTATCAGAGACAGGGGTGTGTGTGTTTGTGTGTGTGTTTGTGTGTGTGTTTGTGTTTGTGTGTTTGTGTGTGTGTTTGTGTGTGAGGGGTGTAACGGTTCAGGTGAGTCACGGTTCGGTTTGTTTCACGGTTTTCGGTTCGGTTCTATCTATATTTTTTACCTTTATAAACCCATGGTAGGTTCGGTTCGTTAATATATACAGTGTATATGTATAGTAGTACAATAAAGTCTACTATAAAGTATCACAGTCTATAATAATTATATGGCGGCGACACCAAAATGTGCTAGAATCAGGCGTCTTTTTTTCTCTGCCGTAACATATTTCAATCCGTCCTGAACTGTGCGTGTCATCTGGAACCGTTACACCCCTAGTGTGTGTGCAAGCGTGTGTGTGTATGTGTGTGCATGCATGTGTGTGTAGGTGTGTGTGTGTGTGTGGCTCACATTCTGAATGGCTCCGTTGAGACTGCGCATCATCAGCTCCACACTGTGAGCCACTTCCTGGGTGTGTCTCTGGAGGTCCAATAGGACGGCAGGGTCAATGGGCGGGATGTCAGCCGGTCGCCGTGCCGACCCTCGGCTCCGGTGGATTGGACCCGAGCAGTCGGCTGAACAAAGAAGGTTTGACGTGATGTCAGAGCCAGCCAATCAGAAGTTCTTTCTCTCTCTCTCAAAGTGTTGCTCAATAAGGTAATGCGTGTTTTATTGACTCACAGTCGCTACAGTCCAGGCTGGGCTTGGAGCTCAACTTGATCTTCTGCTCCAGGTTCTTGGTGATGAAGTGGGTCAGGTCTCCGTCATGGCTGACCGTGCCCTCCAGCTCCAGAGCCGAGGAGATGGTGGCCCTGCGGCCCTCTGACTGGCCCCCTCGGCCGCCGCCCCGGGAGCCCAGACCCCCTGTTGGACAACACCAAACACTCTTTCAAACGTCGGTGAATCATGTGGCCTAACAATATACTTATGTATATATTAATATACTAATATATTAATTAACTTATATTATTTATGAAAACCTGGTTTCTTATGGGCAGCTTTCAATGTGACTGACCATAAGCAAATTGAACCAAATATGAATTATTTCGGATCCAATATTTTACAAAATGGAGACCAGAGAAAACCAAACCTCCAGCTCTAATGGAGGCAGTTCAAAACCTAAGGGTGACATCACAGAGTACGGCAATAACACTGCCACAGGGTTAGGGGTTCGATTCCCACTGGCGTCACCCATGCTAAGAATGTATGCACTTTAGATAACCAAATATCAAATATATTCTACACACGGCCAGCAGCCAATGGCGGATAGACTTGGCCACAACTAGCAGGTTTTGCCAGTTCAGAATAACACATCCACCACATGCACATCGTTACCTCCACAAGCCTGGCTGATCTCATCCAGGCTCTTGCTGTCCTGCATGCCCCGCACAATGCGCTCCCTCTCGGGAACGTTCCGGACGCGCACCTGGGCCATGACGTGGGGCGGGCAGGGGCTGTCGTCCGGGGGCAGCAGCGGAGGTGGAGGGGAGGAGCAGCAGGTGCTGGGCCCAGGGGCCGAGGAAGAGTAGCGCCGCGTGGACTGAGAGAGAGAGAGAGAGAGAGAGACAGATATTTGAGAAAAGAACACAGCTGGCTCATAATATAGGTCTTCATAGGGAATTATCTTGAGAATTATTAAATAATTACATTTATATTATTACATTTGGGAAACAAAAGATCATGAATAAGCGACTAAAAATATCTCTCGGTGACCAGAGACACATGTTCAGAAGCAATGTTTATTATTATTATTTGTTATTAAGCAATGCAATTTATATTATTACATTTACATTATTACATTTGGCAGTCTCTGATTCTGAACGGCAGAGGACTGGCTTCCTGTCCCAGCTATGGGGCAACCAAGTTTGCATTCATCTAAGCTCCATGTATACAGAAGAGACATGCAGTTTTGGAGTGTTTTCTATGCCCTCTAGTGGTCAGAAAGCAAATACTACAGCTTTAAATCATCATAAAATAAGATGTTACACACTAGGGCTGAACAATTAATCGAAATATTATCGAAATCCCAATTTGGCCAAGTGCAATATCTAAATCACAGGAGCTGCAATTTTTTTAAATGTACATTTCTAACACCATGATAAATGTATTGTAGTGCTGCAAAGATGCCCTAGCCTACACATTTTCTCCAGATGTAAGAAAGTATGTTTGTTTGGTACAGACCCCAACAAACATCATGATTTGAATCGTATTTTCAGCAAAAATGAAAATTGTGATGCAAAAATGATAATTCCCACTAATAGTGAATCATATCACAATTGTGATACCTGTCAAAATAATCACAATATGATTTTGTTCACCATATCGTTACACACTCACCCCCAGATCTTCCCCTCCTCCTGCGTGCTGGCTCACCCACTGTCTCTCCTTCTCATCCTCCTCCCCGTCTTGTTTCTCCATCTCCCCGTCGTCTCCCAGCAACTCCGTCTCTTCTGCGCTGACCGGGACCCATCGCAGAGCTGCGCCAGGGGGCTCAGGTGTGTGCCGGGCCTCCGAAGGTTGCGTGTGTGATCCTGAATCTGTTGAGTGCGTGGCGGCCAGCGAGGCTTTGGCTGCACGTGACTTGTGTGACGACTTCACATGCTTTTTAGAGTCCATACTGTGGGTTGTTGAACGTTGGCCCATCTCGGAGCGGAGGTGATTCTCTTCAAGAGACCCATGCTCCTCCTCCTCCTCCTCCGCTCTGTGCCCAGGATGAGGTACTCTGCCTCCGCCGTATCTCAGGGGAGCCTGGGTGTGGCTGAGGGGGCCATTCTCGTTGAATGTTTGTGAGGAGACAGGTGCGGAGACCCCATTGGCTGCATCTGGCAGCTCTGTGCCAATCACAGGGGAGAAACTCATCCCTCCACCTGCTAAGAGGTCAGATAAAACGGTGTTGAATAGAGACTGATATACGTCATGAGCAGTAGGTGTCATGAAAAGAAAACAGCAGATTTTTTCTTTGGCACTGGTAATAAACTGCAACATCTGTTACAATAACTATCTGTTACACAGTACGATATAACAATGGCAAAATATATATATATATATATATATATACACACTATACAATCCCTATAGCAATTTTAGAAATGTTCTTGAAAAACAGGAACGTTTTAGAAACAAAAGTAAAGAGGAAGTCTCCTTCAACAGACAGGTCCCATGATCGGAAACAACAAATACAATCAAATAAACGTCTTCTTTTAATATGTGAAAGGTGGTCAAGGAAAATGTGCTCCGTGACCGTGTAAAGCGTTTTGCTTCATCAATGTATTATCGATGTATCGATGAATTATCTATCGCTCGACAGAGCCTGGCTGTAGCAAGAGAAACATGACGTAAGGCTGCTATGATTAGCCTTGGTAGTTAGCAGCATAAACAACCTGGTGAAGCACGTTAGCTAGCTTCTCTGCAGAGGACAGCGGCAGAAATCAAGAAAAAGCTTAACCCAGAAGTTAAAACGGGAACAACAAATAACATTGACACGTGAGACACCGTTAAAAAAGTGAATATGAGCCGTCATTAGCCACTTGCTAAGCTGCTATCACAAGTGACCAGTCTGGTTGACGCGATGCAGTGAATTGATGCTAACGCAAAAGGAGCTAGCTATGTGTCCCTCGGAATTGATATATTTTATAAATCGCATGTTATGTGTAACATAAGTACAGCAGGGCACAGCTAATCGCATAGTTATCCGGTTATTATTTGATGCACGAATGACATATTTCCTGATTTAATAAAGAAAGCACACTCACCAGTGCAGTTTCTATAGCAAGGATTGTAGGCAACAACTAAGTCCTTCCTGAAAGTTCTTCCGCCTTGCATCTGTCAACATCTAATAGTTCCGCCTTGCATCTGTCAACATCTAATAGTTCCGCCTTGCAAAAAAAAACAGAGAAATATTTCTACTCGACTACAGCTCCTAATTCTAACGAACATCAGGCTTATTCTTATTCTGTTGAGGTGATTATTTATTCACGTCTAGATTTCACGATTCTGTAGCGAAATAACAACAGCTTCCCATAATTCACTGCAGTTGATTGGATGTTACATTGTTTTAATGTAAGCTTTTTTTTTTAAATTGTTTAGATAAAGAGATTAAGAGATTTCAACATGCTACAGCATTAGATATATTTTATTTTACATGCATACTTTATGTTCATGATTCCTATTTTTCCGCTGTTAACTATTATGCCTACAGAGGGACCCAAAGACCACACTGGTTCTGTTTTTTTCTCCCCAAGAATATATATGCTTGTCTACCAAAGTGAAATCCCTTTTTTCTTTTAGGTTGGACGTTTGTTTCTTTGAAGCTATATATACGAACTACGTTTGGAACAGTCACTAGCACTTTGTAGAAGTGATTTATTCATTTTCCATCCATTTCTTTTTTACTTTTAAGCTACAACAATGTAATTCATGCATCTGCTCTGAGTAGATAGGCTACTTAAAGAAGTCATTGTTTTGTTCAGAAGGACAGTAGGTACATTCACCAAGTATAGCCTACTACGATAAGACAGGGAAATGTAGGCCTAGTCATTTAGCTAAAAGAGATTTTAAAATATGTAATATCTATGTTCTCCCTGCAGTTCTCTCCATCATTTGGGTTAGACTCGTTTTAAACTGGTTGTAATGATACCTTGAACATTACAACGTAGGCCTACTATGTGTTACAACCATGCCATAATATAAAGATGTAAAAATCTGCAATAAAGTCGTTAATCTTGTGTGTGATCTCATCAGCCTGGCCGGGCGTCTGCTTGTCTGTAATGTCGTGGGACTGAAACGGAACGCCCTTCGACCAGTTGATGTGTTAAGCACTTTGAGGCAACCTCAAAAACCCTAACTGACAAAATAACAGATGCAGTGTTTAACGATCAGACCAGTCAGGTCCAGACCATTAGGTCCAGACCATCAGGTCCAGACCATTTTCGAGAGTTATGAGAAGTGAATCATAGTCCTATACCCCACCAAAAGAAACCTCAACGATTTTTAATGATGATTATTTAAATTTAACAACCATTTTAGGCACTGCAAAAACATGTTGCTATAAAATAGATCTTTGTAGTTGTCCTTAAAATATTTTAAACCTGATTAAATCTGATGTTGAACGGGACTCGGCGAGGGTTGCGGTTTGCGTTCTCGGGCCCTGCAGTCGGAGATGAGTCGAGAGGCAGCGATGGGATTGGAACCCGATTGGAACGCGTCCCAGAGCCACATCTGAAGGACCTGGAAAGCTAAAAGCGTTGCTGTCAGAAATACTTTGTGGCCAGATGCCTCGTGTGCTCGGGCGTTGATGGTCTGGAACGGATGAGGTAGAGGCTGCAGCTCTGCTGCTGCAGCTGCTGCTACTGCAGCTGATGCTGCAGCTGATGCTGCAGCTGCTGATGCTGCTGCTGAAGCTCCTGCTGCTGATGCTGTTGCTGCAGCAGCTGCTGCAGCTGTTGATGCTGCTGCAGCTGCAGCTGCTGCAGCTGTTGTTGCTGTTGCTGATGCTGCAGCAGCTGCAGCCCTCTGCACCACTGCGGCCCTCAGTGGCGGGAAAATGTGCCGAGAAGAGTGTGAAGATGTTAAGGTATGAATTATTTATTGTGATACATTCGCTAGTTAAAGCTACTTCTTAACTATTCAGGAGAGGCTCTTGCTTGTCTAAAGCAAGTTGCAGGGAGTCTTAGATACCGTTAAGGAGCAGGTAGGGTTGAGTATAGCTTGCTCAATTATGCCTACAGGTAGTGTGTGTTTGTGTGTGTGTGTGTGTGTGTGTGTGTGTGAGAATGTGAACGAGAGCGAGAGAGCACCTATGACTGATTGGCAATTAAAAAAAGAAAACACACACACACCCTTGAGAGAAAGCAAACCTTCATACATGTTTACAATCATGTCCTCCGGGATGAGGGACGGAAAGGATTGTGATGACATTTTAGATCTAGAATGACAGCGTCATATTACATGAGGACAAGTTCTGACAAAAGCAAATGCGTAAAAAGCTTGTAATGTTAAGAGTGTGGTGAACTAAAAAGTTATGCACGTATACCCGCACAAAGACACGTGTATGCATGCACACGTGTTCTCACACACACACACTCACCATTCTCACGACTACATCTACACCCATACATAAACACACATTTCCACAAGCACACACTTTCATGACAGGGTTTTCAACAGAAAGACATTTCCACTCCAGCACTCTTTCAACCACCAGGAAGACACCTCTCTCTCCTTCTCCTGCCCTCTGCCCCTCCTCAAACACACTGAAACACACACACACACACACACACACACACACACACACACACACACACACACACACACACACACACACACACACGCACACACACACACACACACACGCACACACGCACGCACACGCGCGCACACACGCGCGCACACACACGAGACGCATACTGGAGACGTTCCTAACAAAGTGAGATCACACTTGGTCACGAAGCAAGTGGTTCCACTCCAGATTGAACACAAGCACAGCAGAGGAAGAAGGTAAACGTGGAAGAAGTGGAGTTGGTTTAACATTTATGTGTCTCATTGGTCAATAGAGAGTAATTTTTTTTAATGATGTGGATGTGTTTATGTCTCCATGGTCATGTGGTGTTTTATTGTGCCACTGGTCTCTCCATTTCAGTCCAAATTGCCAAACCTTCTCACTGATATTACATCTGCCTATGTTTGTTCTGTAGAGCAAAATATTATTTCTGCCAGTGAAGGGTACATCATGGAAATCTCTCCAAAGTTCTGCATTCTGTTCCAGAAGTAAAAAAAAAGATTTTTACCGGCAATCGGTAAAAATCATTTACCGATTGCCGGTAAATGATTTGATGCAGTGCGTTTGTTAAAAATAATCGGGTGGTGTGAATATATTTGTGAATTTTATTGGAGAATCTGTGTAGTAAATATCTTTTCATCCTTAACATGAGCAGAATAACTCAATATATGGCTCATGATTAATACGGTAATAATACATCTTCAAATCTTCTGGCATTGTCGTGGTCTTGTGGCAGTACCAGTGGAAAAACACAACTACACTCTAAACTGAACTAATATTGTGAGTTTTTAACTCGTTATTTTAGAAACTAGTTAATGTTGGACAATGCTCCACGATTCCACGGTCCAACGATTGGTCTTCTTTCAAACATTGTTATTTACTCATTAACAAATGTTATTTATTTACTTAAATTATCTCCCCACATCCAATATACTCAATATACATAATGTCTGCTCCTGTACAGTTAAATTCACTGAGCTACCACTGCAATGTTCATAGACCAAATTGTACTTTAAATAGTGTTTAATAAGCACTGACATAAGAGTCTTAACTGCTCGTTTCTCTTGGTGTGCATGCTTTTCTTTAACACACTTTTAACAACATTAAAAACACAGAATAACATACAATTCAAGAAGAGAAACAAAAAACATAATTTATAAGTTGCTGATTCGTTTGGGTTCTAGTGTAATCCAATAGCAGCAAAATGCTGAAAATGTACTTTCCCCGGGACATACCAATAATTACATTTTAGACCAAACCTTTACGTCACTGGTATGACACCCCAAGGCAATACCTTCATATGCCATAAAATAATAACACATTATTATATACATCATTATTACCAAGCAACCATTGGGCCAAGGACTTTAGAGACAGATTGTAGGTGGACAAACCCTATACAGTATACCTAATATATTATATACAGTAATATCAGACGGGAAGTGCAAGAAGCCTTAGAGGAGGATAAATATAAATATATATAAACCCATATGGTTTGTGTTTCAGAGTTCCTGGTTTCCATGGCATCGTAACCCATTAGTCCTGCAGTGTCTCCACCAGCTCACGTTTGGCCCCTAAATCAAACACCAATTATATACTAACTACCGTTTTCCAAAGTCTGAGGACCTTGGGTTTGGGGGGTACTATTGGGGGTGGGGGGGGGGGGTATAGTCAAACCATCATCTGAACGTGGGCCTGTATGAAACCCCCCTTCAATCTATTTACCCTTAAATCTATTTACCCTTAAATCTATTTACCGTGGCTAAACATGACCTGGCACGTTCACCAGGCGTGAACCAAACCGCTTACAAATGTGAATCACGAACCGCCAGGGCGCTCGCTCTCATCTAACCGCCAGGGCGCTCGCTCTCATCTAACCGCCAGGGCGCTCGCTCTCATCTAACCGCCAGGGCGCTCGCTCTCATCTAACCGGTGCCATGCCGTATTTTGTCTACGGCATCATCCTGTGGCCTCCATTCAATTCCACGTCCATGTTTACACAGTAGGCATAGGGGGGGGGGGGGGG